>JAVJIF010003642.1:0-169663 GCA_038442645.1 Agave tequilana | reverse complement strand
GGGCTAGGCCAGGCCCAGCATGGCCTGGCCGGCCTAGCTCTGCACAGACCCAGGCGGTCTGTATAGCGGCGGCTGCTGTTTCTTTTTTTAAAAAAACTGAAATTTAATTCACAAATTTAGATCTACTTACTTGTGTTGTTCTTCTTTGCTTGCTCCTCAATCCCTGTATCTCGAACCCCTTTTTGTTCACGATCCGCTTGAGGAGAATGGAAGGAAGGAAGCGGAGAGAGCTTGCATTAGGATTTTCTCTTGAAGTAGAAAAAAGAGAAAAAGTTTAGGGTTTTTATAGGTTATTAAGGATTAAAAAAACCAGATTTTCAGTTGGGTTTAAATTGCTTGATTTAATATTAGGATTAGGATGTGAATTTGGATTGAAATTTGAATTATGATTATATATTTAGATTAGACTATAGATTTGAATTATATTTAGGTTAATGGGTATAGGCTACATGATAATGGGCTTGACTTGGGCCAAGGGAAAATAGAAAAAATATGAAAAAGAATAAGAATGGGTTTTATTGAAAATTAAATAAAGAAATTGATAAGATGATGGGCTTTGAAAAATAAAAATAAAAAGAAAATCAAGAGGACTTGGGCTCATCACAATATACATGCAAACATATAATTATGAATAATGATATTAATAACTACAATAACAACAATGTTAGTGATAACAACAACATTAATAATAAATAAATAATAACAGTTATGATAATAGTAATAAAGAATAATTGTAACCATAATGAAAGTAATATTAGTAATAGTACTACTTGTAATAGTGATAGACAATAAAGAAAATATTAATACTAAAACTTAATAGTAACAATGATAATAATAACCACAATAATGATAATAATAATAAATAAGAAAAACACTGGCTAGTAATTAAAATACTAATAAGTAATAATGGTAAACATATATATAAGATCAAATTGCCATTTAATTCTCCAACATAAATTTGTGTGTTTAATAATAACAATAAGTCATAAATCAAGTTAATAAATAATAATAAAATAATCAGTAAAGCGAAATAAATACTTAGACAAATAAAAATACAGTATTATTAACTAGAGATATTACATTCTACCCACCTTATAAAAATTTCGTCCTCAAAATTTCAATAAAGTAGGGAATGATAGAAAATCAGAATCAAGAGAGAAAACAAACAAGCTTTCACGTCGCTCAGTTAGAAACCCTAAACAGATAATCATCATTTAGGGTTGACTTTAGAGATGAGTGAATTTTGCATTAGCCTTAAGATATTTGCCATTTAAAAATAAGCATCTTTAATGGTGACAAATAAACATGAATACCTAGCACTTTTAGGTATATGGACATCTTAACTTTTCAAGTTTGGATGTTAAGAATGTCAAACATGGGAGGTGTCATTAAATCTATATGTGTGTGTAAATAAGTATTGTGATTAGCTGAATGAGGATCTTTAACTCAAGGTTGTTAGACTTAAATCAAGAACACTAAGCTCTGATACCAATTGTAACTAACCTAGAGGGGTGAATAGGTGACAAGCTAATCTAATGCAACACTAATGCGGAATTAAAACTAATTATGTAAACTAAAAATTATTAAGCTAATACACAACATATAACTAAAGAGTGTAGCCGAATTTTCGGTAAAGGGCTCTGCATTATCTCCTTAAGATTCCTCTAAACTAAGAGTTGAGGTGCCAATATGGCTCTCTTGGTTAAATACAAGTGTGAGTAAACAAACAATCCAAGCATATATATTCAATTAAGCATAAGATATATCTAGCATATATAGATGAACAATAAAAGCATGCAAGATATATAAACGCAAGTGAGAGAGAGAGAGATGAACAATCGCAAACACGGGAGAATTATTTCGAAGTTCGAGCATACTTGCCCTACGTCCCCGCCTTCAACACTATGAAGGATTTTCACTTGAATCGATCCCGCAAGATCACTCGGTGCCGCAACACATACAATGAATTTATATTAGAACTCGTCGACTCACAAGTCTCTCACTTGTTCCCACAAGAACAACACACGCAAGCACGCTAGCTTGCCGAGGCCGCACCTCTACACCAAGCTCCCTCAAGAACTCGTCACAACACGAACCCACAAGTTTGCCTCCTCAAATACAAAGATGAACACTTGGTTATCTCTACACTTTAATCACCAAAAATAACTCTCACAACAAGTATCCTAAAAGATGAGTTTAGCAATAGAAAGCCCAAGCTTGTATGAGAAAACTAGATAGAATAAGTGGAGGAAAAACTTAATAAAACTCTTTTAAAAACACAAGAGATTTACTCTTGAAAACTCTCTTTTGGATATGAAAATGAAGCTCTAAAAACTTTCTTAGAAACTCTAGAGAAGAGTTCTAGAAAATAGCCTAAAAATCTTAATCAAAAATCTAGCCAAAAGTCCCATTTATAGAGGCATCAGAAAACTAGTCGTTGGGGCCAGCTTGGCCTACCGGTCGACCGCCCGGTCGGCCAGCAAACGGTCATATTTATGAGCATTGGGATTGTTGGTCGACCGCCCGATCGACCACACCCAGGTCAAAGACTTATCGGTCGACCGAGGAAAGAACCAAAGAGCACATCTCTCTAGTCGGTCGATCGGGGCCAGATCCAGAGAGTAAACTCTCTGGATCGGTTGACCGCCCTGTCGACCGGCCCTCAAGCCAGGCCTGTGCTTGTTGCCTATGCACATCAGTCGACCACTCGGTTGACTAACTTCTGGTTCGGTCCACCGGTCGATCGACCGCCAGAAGCCCAGGTCTGAGTTATTAAAGGGATTAAAACTTAGTCTTTTAATATCTTATGAAATCTCATAAAATCACATAAACTCCACAAAATTAAGTTCATTGAAATACTTTGAAGTACAAATATTTGTGATAAAAAATCAACACATATTACAAACTTTTTGAACTATTTTTGTGATATAGAAATTAAGTTTTAAACCAGAGCCCGTATTTTTCAACATCAACTTTGAGATGAAAAATGGATTTTTTCAAAACTTGTTTAAACACAAAAACAAGATCTTAAAACTCATTTGAAGTATAGTGTGTATAGATATGATACACATATAAGATGAAATATCTATGTTTTTGACATTAAGCTCTAAATAAAATTTTGATAAATACAAAACTTAAACACATGTTATTAAATCATCAAATAAGTTTTTCTAAATATTTGAACCAACAATGTTGGCCCGAAGGCTTTTCTCTCTAGTTTTGATGATGATTAACTCATGTAGTTATGTTTACTAATAATCTTGTGATTTTAGTTTCAGATCATTAAACAAGATATTAGTTGGTGATTGCTTCAAAAAGAGGAGTTTGGAAGCCTTCACTTGGTGATTCCCGAGCCCGAGCGTCAAGATGATACATAGCCATGCTCGTTGGATCACGGTGTTTGGACCGAGTCGACTTGAAGATGAAGATCGTCAAGAAGACTTAGGTATCCATAGTTTAGTGTGTTTAGATCCATTTGTAAAGCTTAGTATAGTTGATATGCTCAAGTGCACAACACACACAAGATTTATGTTTTGGATTTGGTTTTCATGAATAGTTTAGATCAAAACAAGTTTAAATGGTTTTTATGTATATTAGATGTGTTCAATATACATACATGCTTCATATCTTAAACAAACTTATTTTGATATATCTATTCATGTGTTTTAGGAAAAATCGGATTTCCTATTGAAAAATCCAAGTTTGGTAAATACATGTTTTGGTTTTTGATAAAAATGATAAGACACAAAAATAGTCTAACATGCTTGATATTTGAGTTAAAATGTTTATCACATATTTATATATCAATGCAAAATGATAAAACTATTTTTGGGGATTTTTAGAAGAGATAAAAGTTTTTTAGAAATATTTTAACAAGTGTTTCTGACCCAGAACTGTGCTGACAGGCCTAGCCGGTCGACTGGGCGGTCGACCGACGTGCACAGACCTGTGCACGTCTGCTGGCACAGTGGGCCAGTCGGCCGATCGGATCAGAGAGCCTTGCTCTCTGTTTCTGGACGGCCGACCGGTCGGCCGACCGGAGCAGAGAAGTCTGCTCTCTGTATCTGGGCGGTCGGCTGTGCGGTCGACCGGATGCCCCAACGATCATATTTCTGACCGTTGGCGGTCGGCCGGCCGGCCGACCGCAAGCCTGTCAGGCTGCCAGATCAGCCTAACGGCTAGTTTTCTGTTTTGGCCTATATAAACCCCATTTCTTTGGTATTTTGGCTAAGGTTTTTACAAGAGAAAAATTCCAGTTTCCCAAGTGTTTTATACTGTTTTCAAAAGAGTTTTAAAGCTTAAAGATTTCATCTTTATTGTTTTTCAAGGGTTTTGGAAAATCAAAGAAAACTAGGTTTTTGGGATATTATTTTGGATTTTCATTTCTATCATCTACAAGAGATTTCCCAAGTAGTTTTTTTTTGTTACTTGATTTCCAAAAACACCTTGATTTCCACACTTGAGCTATATCATTCTATCCTTTCTATTAGGATCTTGTTTAGTGGAAAAAGAGAGATTGTTTGTGGTTGAAAGATACCACCAAGTTGTAAACACCCTTGCTTTTGTTGTATCCCTCTTTGGTAGAGGCTGATCGGGTGATTGGTTTGCTCCCTCTTTGGTAGAGGTTGAGATTGTGATTTGCTCCCTCTAGTGAGAGGTAGAGTTTGGTTTGTAAACCCTCTTCGGTAGAGGTGTTGGTTGTTGTTTGGCTACGGGCCTACCCCTCGGTTGTGAGGCGGTGTTTGAGAGAGGAGTTCGGTACTCCCTTGTTGTAAAAATCCTCCTCAGTGGAGGTTCCCTCGGTGGGAGTATAGTGGATTAGAAATCCTTCTCGGTGAAGGCGGGGACGTAGAGCTAGGGGCTCGAACCTCGTAACATATCATTGTGTTTGCGTTTGATCCATTATCTCTCTAACTCTCTCTATTTGTGCAAAACATCATTCATTTCATATCTTTCATATTGCTTGTGTTGTGCCTTGCATCTTTCATATTACTATATCATTATATGCTTGGCTTGATTGTGTGTGTGCCTCACTTGTACTTAACCACAAGAGCTTCATATAGCACCTCAACCCATATCTAGGGGAATCAAGAGGAGTTAGTCTAGAGCCCTTCACGGGGAATTCGGCTACACTTGTTGGTTGTATTAAGTGTGTTGCAAAATTTGTTTAAGCTTCCGCATTTAGCGCATTTAGTTTCTAGATTAGCATTTACACTTATTCACCCCCCTCTAGGTGTTTTCAATTGGTATCAGAGCCTACGCTCCTGATACTTTAGGTTTAACAACCTAGGAGTGAGATCCTTGTTTGCTAATCTACATTTGCATTTGCTTGTTTGCACAAATATAGTTTACATCCATGGACTTCATGACCCCACCTATGTTTGACCCTTCCAACATTCTTGTTTGGAAGACTAGGATGTCCATATACCTCCAAACCCTAGGTTATAAGGTTCACCTTGCCATTACCAAGGAATCCTACCTTAGTGATAGCAAGCATGTAGGGGCCAATGCACAAGCCCTTGAGGCCATTAGAAGCACGCTATCAAAAGAATATCTTATGCTTGTTTCTAATCTTGATTTCGCTTTTGCAGCGTGGAACATTTTGACAACCACCACCACCTCCAAGCTTCAATTGCAAATCCAACCGGAGGAAGAATCTAGTGGAGATGAATCCGAGCCACAACAATGCTATATGATCCAAGGGAATGACTCCCTTGAGGTACACTCGGATACTCAACTAGATAGTGCTAGTTCTTCATGTGATGAATTTGTTGATGCCCATGCTTTGAATGAAGAACTCTCAATTGTTTGTGAAAAACTAATTGAAAATATAATTTGTTGAAAAAGAAGACTTGTGCTTTAAATAAAGAAAATGAAAAATTGTCTTCTAAACTTGACAAGGTTTTGCAAGAGAAGGTTGAGGTCTATAATGAAAGGGATTCATTGAGATCTCAACTTGATCTTGCACTAAAAGAAAATATTTTTTTGAAAAATAAAAATGATTGTGATAATGTTTTGAAAAATAATGAGATTTTATCTTCTAAAGTAGATTCTACTTTAAGAGATAACAATATGTTGAAAAATGAAATTGATTTCATTACAAAAGAATTAGAAATCTGTTTAAATAAAAATAAATCTTTGAAAAATTATATTGATTCTCATGTTTGCCATGCTAGAGTAGTTTCACCTAGATCACCCCTTGCATGTTCCACCTCTTCTTTAATTGAAAATGATATATCCATGCTTAAGAAGAGTGTTGATTGTTTGGGCTCCACTTTGAGCCAATGTGTAGTAGGTCATACACGTTTGGAAACTTTGTTTCGAAAGAAACAAGTTCCATCTATTATGCATGCACACCCTGCACGGCATACACATGCTCCTCACGGACACCATCACACTATGTATGCTCATGTGTACACTTGTACACATTGTGGACGTAAGGGCCACCTTGCTAAATTTTGTTTTGATCGTATACATGATTGTAATTTAGCAAATAATTTTGTTTGGGTTAGAGAAGGTACTAACCCCCATGGACCCAAAAGATTATGGGTACCAAAGACCACCCCTATTATTTTTCATGTAGGTGTGGGCTCTCACATGACGTGAGAGTGAAGGTACCTTGGAGTGGATGCGTTCCGTACTTAAAGGAGATCATTTGGATGCATCACTTTCAAGGGAAGTTTGGTGGAGAGGACCACCATGTTTTGGAGACAAGGAGAGTTGCCTTCTAGGTTTTGGTAACGATTCCTAACTCCTAATTATTGTTTACATGCTTTTCATATTGATTGTTTATAGCATGTTTTATTGTTTATAGATTAGTATGTAAATGTCATGATTATTAGACCCTTGACATGCATGTATAGCCTTTAAGACACCCATGTTTAATATGGACTATTATCTTTGTGTTCTCACCTTTGTTTAGCTATCATGTTTATCATAGCTCTAATAACATGTGGATTTACATAATAATCATGTTTATGTTTATCATGTTGATTTTTATCTTGTTTTGATGCTTCATGATTTGATTACATGTTTAAGTGTTAGTTTTCATTAAGACTAGGTATATATTTGTACATATAGTGGGCCACAAATAAATCTATATATGTTTGAGTTTGAATGCTTATTTGAACCCATTAGATGTGCTACTATAGTCTAGTTTTGATGATCCATGCATTTTAAACTTGTATTCCCTTTTTGGAATTGTTTTATGATTTTTGTTTAACTTCATGTATATGTCTATTTTATCCAAATTATTGTTATACATATACATCCTTTTTGAGCCACGTGCCTTAATGCATATATCTTTGTGGACTCGTTGTGTTTGGATATGTATTTATACTTTAGTTTGTATAGGACATACATATACCTTGAAGATTAAATAGTTTTGATGATTTTCATGTTTTCATGTTTCAAGGAATATTGAGCTTATTGTCCATCTTTCATGATTATGATCTTCACATTCTATTTGTACACTCACATTTATTGTTTACTCATGTTTGTTTTCATGAGCCATATTTATGCTTAATTGATTATGAGTGTTGACTATTTTGTGAATTTCATGTTTTCATGAAAAATATTTTTGTTTTATTCCTTGCTTGAAGGATTTCGTACTAGTTTACAATTTTTCATATAACTAGTTGCGATATTCTTCATATGGTAGAGTTTTTAAACATACTATATTTTTAAATCTATTTTTTGAAAACCCTACCTTCCAAGGGTGGTTGGATGGGAGATCATGCTCATGTATGTTTTTTATTGAAAATCATTTTAAACTTGAACATGATTGGGAGGCTAGGTTATATGATGTATACATTTGATATTATTGTTGTTTCAATTGGTATCATTGGATCCTTTCAATTGGTATCAATTTTGACCTTTCTTGTATACTCATATATGTTTGTATGTATGTATGTTTTTCAATTTCAATAGTATCAATTTCGATTGGTATTAAATTTTTCATACATATATATTTTATTTATGCTAAAGCTTGAGTTTTAACTTTGTTTCAATTGATTCAATTTTCAATTGGTATCTTAAACAAGCTTATGCATGTGTTTTGTTGGTATTTCATAAAGGGGGAGAAAATTCGTTTTTCATATTTCAATTGGTATTTGTATTTCCACTCCTTTGCTTTATGATAGAAAATAAAAGTTTAAATTGATATCACTTTCTTAAAAAGAAAAATACTTTCTTTTGATATCAAGATGTTTATTTGAATATGTTTTAAAATTGGTATCTCAAAATTTTGTTTAAAGATAAATACAAAAGTTTTGATTTATTTTGCCTATATGCAAGGAGAGCTTAACATCTCTTCTACATATAGATTTATGTTGAGTGTATCTTGTATTGAGGAGCTTGACATCTCTTCTTTATGTGATACACGTGTGTAGGGAGAGCATCACATCTCCTCTTATGCATTGCATAGTGTATGTTATGTGAATTAGGGCTTGTCATCCCTCTTTCATGTAATGTATCTATGTAGGGAAGCTTCACATCTTCTTCTTCATGAATGTATATCGCATATACCATTTATTTATTGACTTATGTTTACTTTCAATTGGTATCAAGATGCTACTTTGTCATATTTTCAATTGGTACCTTAATTGATTGTCACCCCTATTTGGTCTTTGTTTTTATTTTAGACAAAAAGGGGTCAAAACAATAAAAACAATGTTCTCATTTTTAATTTTTTATTGCATTGTTTTTATTAACCCCTTTTGTTGATTCATTGTTTCGAACAAAAAAAGGGGGAGAAAATTTTGTTTTGTTTTGATTGTTTACCCCTTTGTTGATGATTGACAAAAAGGGGAGAATTATTTGAGAGTTTAACATGCATTATATAAAACTCAAACTTTCTCAAATAGAGAAGATGTTTTTAATATGCATGATTGGAACATATTTTATATATGCATATTTATGTTTTACATATATTAAGTTTAATTTAGTTTAATTTTAATTGGTATCTAGAGCATGTTTTATTTTTGAACATTTCATTGGTATCTAGAGCCTTTTATTATTTATGCATATCTATGCATTCATATTTAAGAGCCTTCATTGCATATTTATTATGTTTATTTGTTTATGCATGAGTTAAGGGGGAGCTTCTTTGAAGCTTAACTTTAATCCATGCATATATAACTCCATGAGTTTTGTCATCATCAAAAAGGGGGAGATTGTTGGCCCGAAGGCTTTCCTCTCTAGTTTTGATGATGATTAACTCATGTAGTTATGTTTACTAATAATCTTGTGATTTTAGTTTCAGATCATTAAATAAGATATTAGTTGGTGATTGCTTCAAAAAGAGGAGTTTGGAAGCCTTCACTTGGTGATTCCCGAGCCCGAGCGTCAAGATGATACATAGCCATGCTCGTTGGATCACGGTGTTTGGACCGAGTCGACTTGAAGATGAAGATCGTCAAGAAGACTTAGGTATCCATAGTTTAGTGTGTTTAGATCCATTTGTAAAGATTAGTATAGTTGATATGCTCAAGTGCACAACACACACACAAATTTATGTTTTGGATTTTTCATGAATAGTTTAGATCAAAACAAGTTTAAATGATTTTTATGTATATTAGATGTGTTCAATATACATACATGCTTCATATCTTAAACAAACTTATTTTGATATGTGTATTCATGTGTTTTAGGAAAAATCAGATTTCCTATTGAAAAATCCAAGTTTGGTAAAATACATGTTTTGGTTTTTGATAAAAATGATAAGACACAAAAATAGTCTAACTTGCTTGATATTTGAGTTGAAATGTTTATCACATGTTTATATATCAATGCAAAATGATAAAACTATTTTTGGGGATTTTTAGAAGAGATAAAAGTTTTTTAGAAATATTTTAACAAGTGTTTCTGACCCAGAACTGTGCTGACAGGCCTAGCCGGTCGACCGGGCGGTCGACCGACGTGCACAGACCTGTGCACGTCTGCTGGCACAGTAGGCCGGTCGGCCGATCAGCCGACCGGATCAGAGAGCCTTGCTCTCTGTATCTGGACGGTCGACCGGTCGGCCGACCGGAGCAGAGAAGTCTGCTCTCTGTATCTGGGCGGTCGGCCGTGCGGTCGACCGGATGTCCCAACGGTCATATTTCTGACAGTTGGTAGTCGGCCGGCCGGCCGACCGCAAGCCTGTCAGGCTGCCAGATCAGCCTAACGGCTAGTTTTCTGTTTTGGCCTATATAAACCCCATTTCTTTGGAATTTTGGCTAAGGTTTTTACAAGAGAAAAAATTCCAGTTTCCCAAGTGTTTTATACTGTTTTCAAAAGAGTTTTAAAGCTTAAAGATTTCATCTTTATTGTTTTTCAAGGGTTTTGAAAAATCAAAGAAAACTAGGTTTTTGGGATATTGTTTTGGATTTTCATTTCTATCATCTACAAGAGATTTTTCAAATAGTTTTTCTTTGTTACTTGATTTCCAAAAACACCTTGATTTCCACACTTGAGCTATATCATTCTATCCTATTCTATTAGGATCTTGTTTAGTGAAAAAAGAGAGATTGTTTGTGGTTGAAAGATACCACCAAGTTGTAAACACCCTTGCTTTTGTTGTATCCCTCTTTGGTAGAGAGGTTGATCGGGTGATTGGTTTGCTCCCTCTTTGGTAGAGGTTGAGATTGTGGTTTGCTCCCTCTAGTGAGAGGTAGAGTTTGGTTTGTAAACCCTCTTCGGTAGAGGTGTTGGTTGTTGTTTGGCTACGGGCCTACCCCTCGGTTGTGAGGCGGTGTTTGAGAGAGGAGTTCGGTACTCCCTTGTTGTAAAAATCTTCCTCGGTGGAGGTTCCCTCGGTGGGAGTATAGTGGATTAGAAATCCTTCTCGGTGAAGGCGGGGACGTAGAGCTAGGGGCTCGAACCTCGGAACATATCATTGTGTTTGCGTTTGATCCATTGTCTCTCTAACTCTCTCTCTATTTGTGCAATGCATCATTCATTTCATATCTTTCATATTACTTGTGTTGTGCCTTGCATCTTTCATATTGCTATATCATTATATGCTTGGCTTGATTGTGTGTGTGCCTCACTTGTACTTAACCACAAGAGCTTCATATAGCACCTCAACCCATATCTAGGGGAATCAAGAGGAGTTAGTCCAGAGCCCTTCACGGGGAATTCGGCTACACTTGTTGGTTGTATTAAGTGTGTTGCAAAATTTGTTTAAGCTTCCGCATTTAGCGCATTTAGTTTCTAGATTAGCATTTATACCTATTCACCCCCCCTCTAGGTGTTTTCAACAATGTGTATGGATGAAATTCAAAACACATATAAAACATGTAAATATGTTTTGATGAACTCTATTCATGAAACATAAAGATATCTACTTTGAAACTCAAAACCAAAATGATATTTTCTAAAAAACAAAGTTATTCTAATGAAAACACATATAAATTTTGTGTGTGTGTGTATGAGCTTGAGCAATCTACAACTAATCTATCCTTTATATTTTATCTAAAATAAGAAATCTTAACACTTACAAACTAGACGCAAGTCTTGAAAATATTCTTCTCCATTTTGACTTGGTCCATACTTGATCCAAAGAGAGACGACTCCTTCTTGAGTACTTGATGCGATCTTGAAACGCAAACTCTTGAATCAACATGTGCTAGTTTCAAAACTTGACTATGAATCTTTCGTTGAAGCTAAATACTGACTAAGATCTTGATTAAATATCTGATATAAACACAAGATCATTAATACTATAACTATATGAGTTAATCATCATTAAAACTAGAGCGATGGGCCTTTGGGCCAATAGTACCCAAAAGAACAAAGAACAAAAACCAACAAGAGAGAAAGCAAACACAATATTTAACAAGGTTCGGCAATTTGCCTACGTCCTCGTGGCAAGTGAGAGAGAGATCTTATTGATTCAAAAATCAAGTACAAGTATTTTCAAAGATACAATTCATGAGGGCTCTACCCCTATATTTATAGTCAGAGAGTCCCAGGGTTTTAGGAAACAATAATTGGATTCGACTCCAAAACAGAAAAGAAGTCAAAATTTGAACATGAGAGCAAATTCACCTGTAGGTCGACCGACCGGCCCTGTCCCTTGGTCGACCGGTCGGTCGACCGGGACCAACAGAGAGCCAAACTGTGTCGGTCGATTGACCGTGCCAGTCGACCGTTCGCCTTGCATGGTCGACTAGGCCGTCGACCGGGTTACACCTATGTACGTCGTGCATGCCGGTTGATCGGGCGGTTGACCGGGCCCTATTCTGGTACATTCTGCAAACTGCCTCCTCGCTCCTTCTAGATTCCGATCTCTGCGCTATCTCTTCCAATGAGTTTAAAAAACTCTTCCGATGTATTTTATCTCCTCTTATCTATTCTCTCCCTACAAGCCTAGTTAGGCTTCTTGATCATGACAAAAGTTTGAGTACCAACCTATAAGAAATCAAACAATTTAAGTTAGATAAAAAAAATCTAATCATCTAGTAGTAATAATTAGTAAAAGAAATTAAGAAAAGAAAAAGAAAAAAATAACTTGGCAGTGTTGTAAACTTCTACCTCGCAATCAGGAAGAATAATAACAGACTAATCAGGCAAATATTAACAGACCAGTCATGCAAATAATGACCCTGATTGTTGAAAGTAACTGTAGCATCGTCCGTGGTATTTACATTACTCAACATGCAACCAGAGGTGATGTTACCAGAAAATTTTGTTGCCTAAAATTTGATAAATAGTAGTTAATTACATAATATCAAGAAAGAAAATTAAACATAAGACGAATTGGTATCACATACAGTGACTTCAGGACGAAGAGTTGTGTTTTGAATATCCCTATAGAGGATAGCCTTCTCCATCATTTTGATTGATGCATGTAGTTCCTTTAGATGCCCCCATTTGAGTTGACTATATTTCCTATGGGAAAAAATGTAAATTTAATTTGCTGCAAATAATCAATTTTAGTATACAATAAAATGGTAAATAATCAATTAACACACCGTATTCATCAAGAGGAACATCATAATCATAAGTAGTTGTGTAATATTCTGATTCCAGAATACGTACCATTTTACAGTTTTCGACGTTTTAATCTTTTATGCTTCATTTCATGTATGTATTCTCTTCTATTTGACCTGAAATTTTTACACTAGAGTCTACAATGGTGCAAGATTCTATTCCAAAAATTTTAAAACTTTTTCTTTTTTAATTATTATTTAATTAAATCTTTTCTTTTTTCCTTCTATTTTTCTTTTCTTTCTTTTCTAAAGTCATTTCTTTTCCATTTTTCTTCATTTTTATTTTTATATTATTTTCTTATGAGACATTTGCATATTGCCTCCCAACAATATAATATATACATTTACATTTTTTCCTCCTTTTCTTTTTCGTTTCTTTTTCTTTTCTTTTCTCCATTTTTCTAGAATCTTCTTTACTTCTCCAAGAAGCCAAGCCTTTGGCTTCCCTTGCAAGCTTCTCCCTCACTTAATAAACCTCTCCTCCCTCTCCTACACCTTAAAATACTGAATTCATCATCTTTCTCCTCATTTTCTCTCACTTCTCTCTCTAAAACTCTCATTTTCTCACTCTAAAAATTCTACAATTAATCCTCTACACCACCTTGGCCACCTCCCTTCACCTGCTGCACCACCCACTATCTCTCCCCATCTCTCACTCTTATAAAACCTAAAACTCACTTTCTCTCGCCTCTTTTCACTTTCTCTCTCTAGATTTCTCTCTCCCTCCTCCTTCTACTGCAGGCCGCCAGCCGCCTAGGTCTCCACCACCTGCTTCTCCACCAACCACATATCCATACACCCTTTCTCTCTCCTCTAGAATCCCTTTCTCTCACTAAAAACTAGGGTTTACCAATTTTCTCTCTCTAAAAACCCTCACCACATCTGCCTCATCCCTCATACAAACCACGTCTAACTTGGCCTTCACACATTCACTCCATACTTGCACACATGTGCACACTGCACGTGGTATTAGGTATTTCCCCGATTTTAGGCGAGTACTCTACACTTGATGCCTAGGCACTCTCACACCTTTGTACACATATTTGTACAGGTGCATGCATATTTTATATTTTGGGCAATTCTAGAATTTTTTTTGTAACTTTAGGAATTAATCGTGCATTTTTAGAATTTTTATGTATTTTAGAAATTTTCTGTATATTTTTAGGAATTTTTTTGTATTTTAGAATTTAACTATATTTTTCTAGGAATTTCTATGTATTTAGATATTATCTGTGTATTTTAAAAAAATTTTGAGCATTTTTAGGAATTTTTTGTATTTTTCTGAAATTATTGTGTATTTTCGGAATTATCTGTATTTTTGTATATTTTGGTACTAACATCTTTTGCAGGTACGTAGTAGGCCTTATGGCCCCATAGCACTCAGGGTGTATAGACCATCAGGTCTCTCTTTTGGCACCCGACGCCGTAGATAGTTATTTACATGTGTTCTATTTGTGTGCTTGTGTGTACTGACGTTATTTTATGCAGGTACTTATTTGGCTTTGTGGCCCTATTAGACCTTATGGTCTTTTTACTATCCACTTCCCCGAAAGGGGTGCGCTTAGACTATTCGTGGTCTCTCAGCTTTGCCTGGTAGGCGTATGTAGCGCTCAGTGCTATATCACTAGACTCGCTGTGGCGGAACTGCGCCGGATTTCAGACTCGTAGCTTAAGCCGAGTCATTCCTGTGCTCCGTCGAGCACTTTAGTGACTAAGTATTGTTCGCTGTTTATGCTTCTAGCACTGCTTTACTCCGCTTGTATGTGCATAGCTGTAATACTGCTTTTATACTATTTACTGGATACTTTCTTTTAACATATTATCACCAACTACTGATTACTTGATATGACATTGAAACCTGACGTAACATTGACACCTGATACATAATACTTGACTCAGTATATTGATTCCTACTCTGTCATACTGATACTGATACTGTTACTGATACCTGACTATTTATAATATATGAATAATTATTACTACTTTACCGGGAAATACTCCTAAATACTGAATTATTGAAATATTGTATCCTGGACAAGGATATACCCCTGATACTCCTGTTTCTGATATGATGTGTGGAACTAAGTGTCACGCAGAATAAAGTACCACATTACACATACCTGTAGTGGGTCCACCTCTTGAATCCACGGGGGCCACCTCTAGAATCCCACATCTCCCTAATACTGTACTCTTATTGATCCCCGTAAATAGTATATCATGAGCATACACTGATAAATGTACACTGGATAAACTGTAATAATAATTACTCAACATATATTGGGGCCAGGGGAAACTGATGACATCAATATGTATGACTTCATAATGGCTCGATGTTGCAACTACTATTCAAAACTACCTGAGGTCACTGGTGTTCTGATGGGATGTACTGGCACCATGTACTGATTCTACTACGAATTCTAGGGCATACAAATAAGACCTTTTACAGCCTAGCAGCTGGGATTGGAGGCAAAATCCAATCGACTAAATTCGTCTTCCTGAGTATACGCGGGACCCACTATGAACCTGATACAGTTAATCTCCATCAATTTTCAATAATAACTCGTCTTATTCATATATGGATGTATGTGTATCGGAAACACATAACTAGACATATGGATCAGATGAATAATAAAGAATGTAACAACCCAACAATGATGATGTTTGAAATATGTGAGATTTGATCTCTTCTTCATTCGGATTCTGGTACACCCAAATAAGATTCGAGTGAGTTCTACCGGAGCATAAACCCTAGTATGGACTGCCAATAATGGGTTAACACTGGCATGGAGATGATTAAAATGCCAGGCGGTACTTATAATCATTATTGTAAAGATAATGCACTACATCGTACCCCTTACCTGGCATAACTTAATTATCTGATAATAATAATGTCAAGAGCGGATGTCATTGGATCACTCTCTCGTTCGAATAATGATATCCAGATATCAGAATTCAGATGTGTTCTACAAGAAGTACGGACTCCAATATGAGATGATAGTGGTATGGGACACTGGAGGGAATGATTACGATAACATGCGATATTGACTATTGTTATTGTTATATAAGTAAGTTATACCGACTACTGCCTATACATGAATTCCAAACATTACAGATACTATTGATACTGGACTACTACTGACAAAATACTGGAAACACTGTTTACAAGAATACTGACATACTTACTGATAACAACTCTGGTGTATATACTTAATTGATGGTGAAGTGGGTATATGGTATATAAATAAGGGTTTCCTTTTTTGGATTATCCCCTCGATGTACTATTCTCATGGATTCGGAGATTGAGTCTATGCAATTGGTTTTGCCTACATTTACATTCCATATATGACATATGCAGTTGATGACTTGCACATGTTTTCATTTTATGTTTACTGTTTACTGTCTACCTGCTTGCTTTGAACACATGATCCACTGATATTCCTGTACACTTGTGCTTGTTTGAGCATGCTACTTGGTTTTTACGTACTCATTGGGTTGCATTTTGACAACCCAGAATCTGCATGTCCAGATCCCAGAGGTTGAACGTTGGTAAAGTTTCTGTTGCTGATGAAAGTGGCGCAGCAGAAGCGTAAAGACTTAATAGCAGCTCCTCCTGATATATCGCTCTTAGCTGGCTCTTGAGATTTTCTCCTTCCTGCTCGAGATCATCTTTTGACATGTGTAAATCTCATGTAAATCATATTTTGTATCCCATGGTGATGTAATATTCTTGTAATATTAGATCACATTTTGTGAAAACAATATACTTAAGCTATAATGTTGGAATGTATATTATAATTGTGCTTCCGTATTCTGATTCCTGACTGTACTGATATACTTAGCGTGTATACGTACGGGTATTTTACTCGATGTATATACGCCGCAGTAGCGTTTCCGTACCCAATGGGTGGGGTTTTACAAGTTGTGATGAATGGACCACCTGATGTGCGTCCAAAATTGGTCCCTTCATGATACTATACAAAAAAATATTACATAAATTGCAAAAAGAAAAAGATAATGAAATTATACTTAATCAAAATATAAATGAACATATATTTATAAGCAAAGAGAAACTAACCACGTAGTAGTTTTGCAGTGTTCCATTAGTTTGGAAGAAACGAGCAACAGAATAAGCCAAATCTTCAACTGGCCTATGTGGATCAGGCAAGTCTCAATTTTTAAACCTGTATTATGTAAGAAAAGTATATAAATTATATTTAAGATAAAATTAAAAAGAATATCTACCAGCCAGTCCAATTTTCTGTAGATATCTTCGGACTTGTCTCATTGTTTGGTGAAAAATCTTCCGCACAGTAAAAACCATTGCAAGTGTTGATCGATCAATAAGTCAAAAACATTTTTAATTTGCTAAATAATAACACAGATTAATACTTTTATTAAACATTTGAAAAATTATTTATAGTATACCATTGGCTGAGGTGCATTTGGTTGTGTGCACCAACTTTAAGAGATTCTGCCATTTGTGCACACCAATTAATTTACTTATTTCCAGCATCTCCAAAAGGATCTTGAATGTCACCTTACATTCTCAATCTAAGTCATTAGAAAATAATAAAATATTAATATTAATTTTAGAAAGCAATAAAAATATAATAACTTTTTAGTGCTAATATTGTTTATACGTGAGTGAGAATGACTGGTCCTCCTTGAGGTGCCAGTAGTTTTTCTTGCTTAATCATGTTTACAATTAGAGTAGTGAAATTCTGCATTTCATCCAGCAAGATAAAAAGATTACAAAAAAAAAAATAGTAAAATTTTGCATAAAAATTTTAAGTCGAGGGTAGAGGAGCACATTGAATCCACAGTATCTACGAAGGCCCATCGCATTCTCCCACCAACCCAACAGCACCTGAGGACTCCCATAACTGTACTTTATCAGTTGGATATTACTTGACCTACCTCCATTAAATTCCTCACCCAATTCATGCACTTTAATATTAAACAGTAAAGCACGGCACTGCACACCCCACATTCTTTTGCTTTGCTGTCAAGTCTGGCCATATCTGAAAGCATAAATATACATGGTTATGTAAAAAGTTACATAATTTGCATATTTACTAAAAATAATTGCAATACATGGAAGCTCTTTTAAATAAATATTTGCAACACATTGCATATTTGAAGAATATGTATAACAAAAAAATATTTTAACTGTGAGCAAAATAAGAATAGATATAACAAAATCTTTCTCTCATTATTGATCAAAATTTCCCATCCATCTTGAGAAACATCAGTTGCGCTCAAAGAGAATAAGAGAGAATAAGAGAGATGCGATGATTTAAAGGGCAAAAAAGAAAGATTTGAAAATGGCCATGACTGTGAGCAGGAAATGACCCTTTTATCCTTTCTCTGATAAAAAAATGCATGCAAAAACACGTGATGAGTTAAGGGTAACTTCGTCATAAAATATACACGTAAAAGTCACATGATCACACACCATACTGAAAGTTAAAGGAAGGAGGTTTTTGGAGAATTTTAAAAATAATTGAAGGGGTTATTTTGAGATTTCGAAAGGTGAGAGGGATTTTCTCAAAAAAAAAAAAAAACCAGAAAAGTATAAAGGGATACTAAAAATAACTTTTTCTTTTTTGATATTCTGAAATTTTTCGCAAATGCAATCCGTGTACAAATATGTAAATCTTAATCTTTAAATTTACACTTGTTTCAAATCGCACGACTGACTGATGCGTTCGCACAGGAATTAATGAAATATTGGTATACTTTAAAAATAAGAATCGAGCACTGTCATGAGAAACCGATCTACTAATATATGTTTTTGATCACCTTAATTAAACCATTTATATCACAGCTCATTTATATGTACATTATTGTGTGACTTCATATATAATATTCATATTGTTAATTTCACATTAATTATAATATAATATACCTCCTGAAGGAGAATCACGCGCACATTGATTATAATATATTCAACTCGTGAAGGACACATTGCCAAAGACTAGATATATTTTTATCTATATTGACCCCTCCTGCATTATTCCTCATATCATATATATATATGTATATGGACCCCTCCTGCATTCCTCCTATCTTATCTTTATATATGGACCCCTTCTGCACTTCTCCTTACAAGGTTCAGATATGGACTCCTCCACTCCTCGCAAGGTGCTGCCTCAGGTGAACTTGTCGTCAGCACTCCAGCCCGGGACTGAGGAATGGGCCGGGGTCCGGTCGCAGGTCATGCAGGCTCTCAAGACCTACGGCTGCGTGGAGATTGTGTCCGACAAGCTCACGGAGGAGCTGCGTGAGGCAATCTTCGGGAGGGGCATGAAGGACCTCTTCGGGCTGCCTGTCGAGACCAAGATGCTGAACAACAAAGGCATGCCAGACCAAAGAGGCTACATCGCCAACTTTCCGGGCTTGGACATTTATGAAAGCCTGCTCATTACTGAGCCCACAGACCATAAACGTCTCCACGAATTCACCACCCTCATGTGGGGGGAGAAAGGAAATCCTGCCCTCCGGTAATATCAGGACCCTCTCACTGAAATTTTTAAATCTAGCAATACTAGAAATCATAAAATACTACTATTATTTTGCAGAAATTATCATATTATCCTTAAATTTATGAAGCGAACAATAGAACAATTTAAGTGGAGCATGATGGTTGACAGTTTTGAAATGAATCTCAACCATTTAGATTTTTTTCACATGAGCATGCAGTGACGCAATCTTCAGCTTCGTGATGCTACTAAAGGAGTTGGATGAAATGGTGCTGAAGATGGTGTTCGAGGCACTCGGAGTGAGCAAGTACTTGCACTCACATCTGGAGTCTCTTGTTCAATCCCTCCGGCTATCTCACTACAGTGCTCCTAAGACTCAAGAGCCTACCCCTGGCCTCGGATCCATACAGACTTGACATCAATCTCAATTGTGTGCCAGCACGAACGGGAGGGACTGCAAATACTAACAAAGGATGGTTCATGGATCACACCATCACGCAACTCGCTCGTCTTCCTCGTTGGTGATGTGTTGTCGGTATGTTCCCTTTCCTAGAACGTGAACAAAATGTTCCATTAATAACATCATGATGAAATCATATGATCAGTGAAAAGGGATGTCACAAGTTCAAACCTGCATGTCACTAATATTATTTTAGAGTTATTATACTACAATAATGACTCATTATCGACAATAATAAGACATGAGGACGGAACGAGTTTATATCACGACCCCATTGTCATTTTAAGTACAAATCACATATACTACATAATGAGTAATTTTTTACTATATAAGAATTAATTGCTAAATTAATGTGTACAAAATAGAAAATCTAGTACACAAACTAGATGAGAATAATGGAAAATGGACTGAAAAATGAGCAAGATAGATCTACCTTCCTCACCTATCTAGTTCATCAAACCTTCAATTTTAAATCAATAAACCATTATTATGTTGCACAGTTCATGAATCAATAACAACACGTAACAATAATTCAAGCTCAGATCAAATCGACAACTTAAATATCAAAAAACTCAATCCTAATGTATTTGTCCTTTATTCAATCTTTTCAATTTAGGAATTTGAAGAAGATAACATTTTGCAAGAAATTCTTAATGTTGGCCCAAGGTTACAATCACCCTTGTTTAGTGTATTTTGATGATTACAAAACATATTAGTTATTTGTACTAATAACAATTGTTGTTTAAGTGTGTTTCAGGTTTATTATCATACTAGAAGTACTCTCACTCAAATACAAGGTTTTTGGACTCAAGACAATTCATTTGGGCTCAAGTTGTAATATTGAAGATCAAGTGAAGATAGCCCACCTTGAAGAATAGCCTTGAAGTCTTTTAGCAAGTTTGTAAGTTTAGAATGTTAAAGTTTGAATATAGGAAATTTGGCTCTAGGATTTGCACACACACTTGTTTCATGTATTTCCTATGTTTTGAAATGGTGATTTCTAAGTCTTATGCCTTAGTTTATATATACATGTACCAAAGCTTTATATCCTGAAAAACTTGTTTAAAACATGTGTATAAACTATTTTCTGCATAATACTTAGCTATTGGTATTATTAAAATGTTTTTACAAAAATTCCCTCTTCAAAACAGCCCAGTTTTTCAGTGTCAGGCAACATCGGTCGACCGGCCCGGTCGACCGGCGTTGTGTCTGGACATGCACTGTTTGTGCATGTCCGTCGGTCGACCGGACCGGTCGACCGACGGAGAGCATCTGCTCTCGGGAATTTTCGGTCGACCGGACCGGTCGACCGGAAGAAGGAAACTGTGTTTCCTCCTTTTGGGTCGGTCGACCGGACCGTCGACCGGGAGCCAACGGCTACTTCCAGCTAGGCTGGCGGTCGACCGGACCGGTCGACCGCCAAGCCTGCAACACAGCAACGGCTCTTTCCTCTTTGGGATTTTCTGAAAAACTGTTTTCTTTTTCAGCTTTAACAGATTTTTGGAGAGTTGTTGGGGAGCTTTTGCAGGTTGAATTAGGTGTAAAGAAATTGTTTTTAACCTATTTTCTAACCCTATAAATAGAGGAGAAGTCTCTCTTGCTCATTACTTAGAAAAATCCTCAAGTTTTGTTGTTTTCAAAAGAGAAAAGAAAAATTGTTTGAAGCTTTCAATTCCTACTCTTTCAAGATTGTTTTTCAGTTGTATTTGATTCTCTATATCACTCTACAACTGAAGTTTTCTCACCACACTTCATAGAGCCAAAAATCTTATACTCATTCTATAGTGAAGTTGTAATTGAAGTGAGAGTGTTTGTAAAAGAGATTGAGAAAAAGTGTAGTGATCAAGTTGTGATCACTTTGTTCTTGTAATTCCTTCTTGTGGAGCAACCTCTTCGGTAGAGGTCCTTTGTACTCGGTGGAGCTCGGTGCTCGGTCTTCGGTAGACCAATTGTAAAGGCATCCTCGGTGGATAGTGAAAACCCTTCACGGAGGTGAAGGCGGGGACTAGAGCAAGTGTGCTCGAACCTCGAAACAAATCATCTTGTTTGCGATTGCCTTTGCGTTATTCTTGCTTTCAATTTCTCTTGCTTTATATTGTCTTGAATTATTTGCTTGAGAACTAACCCTCTACTTGTGCAATCTTGTCTTGTTTACTTTACTTGCTATACTTGTTGTGTTACATTGTGTGCATTTCATTTCTCATCATCATACTTGGCATTGATCGATCACACCTCAATACAACACGGTTGCATTGCGCACCTCTAACCCATATCTAGGGAATTGGGAGGAAGGAGTTCAGAACCTCGCAAGGGGTATTCGGCTCTTAGTCGTGTTTTGAGAGATCGTTGCATCACTCATTTAATTAAAGTTTAAAAAGATCATTAGATTAGCATTCACACCTATTCACCCCCCCTCTAGGTGTTTTTCAATTGGTATTAGAGCTTGGACTCTAGGATTTGGTTTAACAACCTTAGAGAAGATCCTAATTTGCTAATCATTTCATTCATATTCATATAGTAAAAATGGCCGATGGAATTAAGACCCCTCCTAAGTTTGATGGACTTAACTTTTCCATATAGAAAGTTAAGATGACCGTGTTTTTTGCAATCTCTAGGTAGCCGAGTTTGCAAAGGCCGTGACTAAGTCCTTTAGTGTACCCCCCGGTGACGAATCCACTTGGTCCGAAATAGAGACTAAGGAATTCGATGCCAATGCCAAAGCTCATTATGCACTCCTACAAGCCCTAAATGATGATGACATAGCTAGGGTTATACATTGCAAATCCGCATATGAGATATGGTCACACTTGATAGTCACTCATGAGGGGACCTCACAAGTAAAGAAGGCTAAGATTGACCTTCTTCGGTCTCAATATGAAACATTTAGCATGCAAGATAATGAAACCATAGATGATATGGTTACAAGGTTTACCAAGATTACTAATGGACTCTCTTCTTTAGGTGAAGATATCAACAATGATCAAAGGGTAAGGAAGATCATCCGAGCTCTTCCTCCTTCATGGGAAGTCAAAGCAACAACCTTGAAGGAACTCAACGACAATGAAGAGATGGAGCTTATAGGTCTCATTGGTAACCTCAAAACCCATGAGATGGAAAGGAAAGCAAGGGAGGACATGGCTCCCACCAAGAAGAAGACTATTGCCTTCAAGTGTCAATCATCACACTCCGACGAAGATGATGAAGAAGAAGATGACGAAGAGCTCTCACTTCTAGTCAAAAATGTTCGGAGGATGTACAACAAGGCGAAGTTTCAAGGTAGAAGGAGATGGCAAGGAGGCAAAGAAGAAAGGAAGATTGTGTGCTTCAATTGTCAAAGACCGGGACACATAGTTGCGGAGTGTCCGGACAAAGCAAAGCCCTCCACATCAAAGAAGCCATACAAGAAGAAGGCTATGAAGGCAACTTGAGATTCGGAGACCGAATCCGAAGAAGAGATTGACACCGCCAACATGTGCTTCATGGCTAATGAAGGCACAAGCAATGTAACCTCTTCCCTTCTCATGATGATGAACTTTCTATGAATGAGTTAGAAGAAGCTTTTGTTGAGTTGTCACAAAACTATGATTTCTTAAAGAAAAAGTATTTAAAAATGAAAAAGGAAAATGAATCTTTAAGTCATCAAGTTTTTACTCTTACAAAAGAAAAGGATGATTTAGTTTCCACCTTGACCACTACTAAAAATGACTTTGAAAAATATAAGACTTCTTGCAAAGGTAAGGCCCCACTAATTGATTCTAATGAAGTTTCTATGCTTAAGGAAAGATTAGACTCATTAAGTGTTGTTTTGAAAAATTGTGAATTTGATAAGAAAAGGATTGAGGCTATGTTTCCTAAGAAACAAGCCCCAAAGAAAAATGCTCATAATGCTCATGCTCATGTTCATGTTCATGCTACACAACCTAAACAACATGGCAAACCCCAAAAGCATGCTCACACTACTACACATACACATCATGCATTCATGTATAGAAAAGTGTACTCATGTTCACATTGTGGGCGGAAAGGACACTTAGCTAATTTTTGTTATGATAGACTAAGTGCATCACATCATAATGTTTGGGTTCGTAACACTAACTTTCAAGGACCCAAGAAAGTTTGGGTACCAAAGTCAACAATTATTTTAAATGATGTAGGTACTTTCCAAAGCCCAACGACGTAGAGGTTTGTGGTATCTTGATAGCGGTTGCTCAAGGCACATGACTTGGGACATCAACAACTTTGCAACCCTATCAAGATATCATGAAGGTGGCACCGTCACCTTCGGAGATGACGCCAAGGGTAAAATCATCGGTATTGGTAATGTAAAACTTGGCACCTCTCCTTTAATTGAAAATGTAGTTTTAGTTGATGGCCTCAAGCATAATCTCTTGAGTGTTAGTCAACTTTGTGATAAAAGTTTTGATGTTGTTTTTGATAATGTTTCTTGTAAAGTAATTGATAGAACTTCTAATGTTTGTGTATTTTCCGGTTTTCGTGAAAGCAATGTTTATATGATTGATATGTTAAATATGTCTTGTAATATTACTTGTTTAAAAGCCCTCGATGATGACTCTTGGTTGTGGCATAGGAGATTAGGGCATATTTCTTTTGATCATATTTCTAGATTAAATTCAAAGGAAATGGTGAAAGGTATTCCTTGCTTGAATTTTGAAAAGGACCGAGTTTGTGACTCATGTCAATTTGGGAAACAAACTAAGTCTTCTTTCAAGTCAATTAAGGATATCATGACATCACGTCCTTTGGAATTAATCCATATGGATCTTTTTGGCCCTACACAAACCAAAAGTCTAAGTGGGAATAGATTTGCTTATGTTTTAGTTGATGATTTTTCAAGGTTTACTTGGGTTTTCTTTCTTGAACATAAAAACCAAGCATTTTCGTATTTCCAAACTTTTAAGAAAAGAGTTGAAAAAGAAAAGGATTCTTTGATTTTGAGAATAAGAAGTGATAGAGGAGGTGAATTCATTAACCAACCCTTTACCACTTTTTGTGATGAACATGGAATAAAGCATGAACTTTCTTGTCCTAGAACTCCACAACAAAATGGAGTAGTTGAACGGAAAAATAGAACATTACAAGAGATGGCTAGGACAATGCTAAGTGAATACGGTCTACCACATTATTTGTGGGCCGAGGCCGTTAATACATCATGCTACATATCAAATCGTGTTTTCTTATGTAAAAATACAACTAAAACTTCTTTTGAAATGTATTTTTCTAGAAAACCTAATGTTTCCTATTTTAAAGTTTTTGGATGCAAATGCTTTGTTTTAAACACAAAAATAATTTAGGAAAGTTTGATGCTAGATCTTATGAGGCTATTTTTGTAGGTTACTCAAACACTAGTAAAGCTTATAGAGTTTTCATTAGATCATCATTGACTATTGAAGAGTCTATTCATGTTAAGTTTGAGGAATCTAACAAGTTTGTTAAGAATGTTGTAGAAATAGATGCTTTGCATGAAGGCTTGGAGAAAGTCACCTTGGAGGATGCTTCTACCTTGGGAGACAAGCCAAAGGATGATGATGGAAGTGAAGCCAAAGTGGAAGAGGCCCAAGGAAATGAACATCAAACAAATGAGGTGGAGCCTACTCAACCACTACCTAAGGATTGGAGATTCAATCCTCATCATCCCAAGGACCTCGTCATAGGTGAAGTATCAAAAGGGGTAACTACTCGTTCTAAAATTCAAGATTTTTGTGGCCACTTTGCATTTATTTCACACATTGAACCCAAAAATGTCCTCGAGGCCGAGGCCGATTCATATTGGTTGTTAGCTATGCAAGAGGAGCTCAATCAATTTGAGCGCAACCAAGTTTGGCATCTTGTTCCTAGGCCCCACGATAGACCAACAATTGGTACTAAGTGGATTTTAAGAACAAGTTGGATGAATCGGGTAATGTAGTTAGAAACAAGGCTAGATTAGTTGCCCAAGGTTACACTCAAATCGAAGGGATCGATTTTGAAGAAACCTTTGCACCCGTAGCACGGCTTGAAGCCATACGGATGACCTTAGCTTATGCCTCATTTAAAGATTTCAAATTATTTCAAATGGATGTAAAGAGTGCTTTTCTTAATGGTTATATTGATGAGGAGGTGTATGTTGAACAACCCCCCGGGTTTGTTGATCCTACACACCCTAATTTTGTTTACAAATTAGATAAAGCTCTTTATGGTTTAAAACAAGCCCCTAGGGCTTGGTATGAAAGATTGTCTTCATTTTTAATTTCAAATGATTTTAAGAAAGGTAAAATTGATAAAACTTTATTTACCAAACATGTTGACAAAGATATACTCATAGTACAAATATATGTTGATGACATTATTTTTGGATCTACTAATGAGTCTCTTTGCCAAGCTTTTGAGTCATGCATGAAGGACGAATTCGAGATGTCTATGATGGGGGAGCTCAACTACTTCCTTGGACTCCAAATCAAGCAACGGAGTGATGGGATATTCATTAATCAAGCCAAGTACACCAAAGAACTCATCAAGAGGTTCGGGCTTGAAGGATCCAAAATAAGCAAGACTCCCATGGCAACCACTACGAAACTTGACAAGGACGAACAAGGTAAGGATGTAGACATCAAATTATTTCGTAGCATGATTGGTAGTTTGCTTTATTTGACGGCTAGTAGGCCGGATATCATGTTTTCCGTTTGTTTATGTGCACGTTTTCAATCATGTCCTAAGGAATCACACTTAATAGCGGTAAAACGCATAATTAGGTATCTTAAGGGCACAATTGAATTAGGTTTGTGGTATCCGAAAACCGGCCAATTTACCATGACTAGTTATTCGGATGCCGACTATGCGGGTTGTAGGGTAGATAGGAAGAGCACAAGTGGAACATGTCAATTCTTAGGTAATTGTCTTGTATCTTGGTCTTCCAAAAAGCAAATTCGGTAGCCCTATCAACCGCCGAGGCGGAGTATGTTTGCGGCCGGAGCTTGTTGTGCACAAGTTCTTTGGATGAAACATACTCTCCTTGACTTTGATTTACATTTTGATCATTTTAAGATTTTTTGTGATAATACTAGTACAATTCACATGACCAAAAATGCAAATCAACATAGTAAAACCAAACACATTGATATTAGGTATCATTTTCTTAGAGATCACTTTGAAAAAGGTGATATTGATATTGACTATGTTTCTACCGATTTTCAACTTGCCGATATTTTCACTAAACCTTTAGATTATGCAAGATTTTCATTTATTTGTGGTGAGTTGAATGTATGTATGATTGATTCTTAAAACATTTTTGGTTTGATATGTTTGTGTTTTTGATATGTTTTAACCCTTCTTGATGTATGACAAAAAGGGGGAGAAAAATATATAAGTTTGGAGAAAAAGAATATAAGTTGATTAAAATTTGTTGGGAGAAAAATATACTAGTTTGAATACTTAGATATTTGAAAATAATAAATTTGTTCATTATTTGGTTTTCCTTGACATTATTTGGTTTTCTTGACAAAATTTATGGTGATGACTTTTTCAAATGCTTTATGTATGATTACATAGTTTTTCATATTCATGATAGATACATAGCATTGTTTGAGGGGGAGCTTTCCAAGCTTTTTCCTCTCTTTATTTGTTTAATAACTGTATGTTTTGTCATCATCAAAAAGGGGGAGATTGTTGGCCCAAGGTTACAATCACCCTTGTTTAGTGTATTTTGATGATTACAAAACATATTAGTTATTTGTACTAATAACAATTGTTGTTTAAGTGTGTTTCAGGTTTATTATCATACTAGAAGTACTCTCACTCAAATACAAGGTTTTTGGACTCAAGACAATTCAATTTGGGCTCAAGTTGCAATATTGAAGATCAAGTGAAGATAGCCCACCTTGAAGAATAGCCTTGAAGTCTTTTAGCAAGTTTGTAAGTTTAGAATGTTAAAGTTTGAATATAGGAAATTTGGCTCTAGGATTTGCACACACACTTGTTTCATGTATTTCCTATGTTTTGAAAATGGTGATTTCTAAGTCTTATGCCTTAGTTTATATATACATGTACCAAAGCTTTATATCCTGAAAAACTTGTTTAAAACATGTGTATAAACTATTTTCTGCATAATACTTAGCTATTGGTATTATTAAAATGTTTTTACAAAATTCCCTCTTCAAAACAGCCCAGTTTTTCAGTCTCAGGCAACATCGGTCGACCGGCCCGGTCAACCGCGTTGTGTCTGGACATGCACTGTTTGTGCATGTCCGTCGGTCGACCGGACCGGTCGACCGACGGAGAGCATCTGCTCTCGGGAATTTTCGGTCGACCGGACCGGTCGACCGGAAGAAGGAAACTGTGTTTCCTCCTTTTGGGTCGGTCGACCGGACCGGTCGACCGGGAGCCAACGGCTACTTCCAGCTAGGCTGGCGGTCGACCGGACCGGTCGACCGCCAAGCCCGCAACACAGCAACGGCTCTTTCCTCTTTGGGATTTTCTGAAAAACTGTTTTCTTTTTCAGCTTTAACAGATTTTTGGAGAGTTGTTGGGGAGCTTTTGCAGGTTGAATTAGGTGTAAAGAAATTGTTTTTAACCTATTTTCTAACCCTATAAATAGAGGAGAAGTCTCTCTTGCTCATTACTTAGAAAAATCCTCAAGTTTTGTTGTTTTCAAAAGAGAAAAGAAAAATTGTTTGAAGCTTTCAATTCCTACTCTTTCAAGATTGTTTTTCAGTTGTGTTTGATTCTCTATATCACTCTACAACTGAAGTTTTCTCACCACACTTCATAGAGCCAAAAATCTTATACTCATTCTATAGTGAAGTTGTAATTGAAGTGAGAGTGTCTGTAAAAGAGATTGAGAAAAAGTGTAGTGATCAAGTTGTGATCACTTTGTTCTTGTAATTCTTCTTGTGGAGCAACCTCTTCGGTAGAGGTCCTTTGTACTCGGTGGAGCTCGGTGCTCGGTCTTCGGTAGACCAATTGTAAAGGCATCCTCGGTGGATAGTGGAAATCCTTCACGGAGGTGAAGGCGGGGACTAGAGCAAGTGTGCTCGAACCTCGAAACAAATCATCTTGTTTGCAATTGCCTTTGCGTTATTCTTGCTTTCAATTTCTCTTTCTTTATATTGTCTTGAATTATTTGCTTGAGAACTAACCCTCTACTTGTGCAATCTTGTCTTGTTTACTTTACTTGCTATACTTGTTGTGTTACATTGTGTGCATTTCATTTCTCATCATCATACTTGGCATTGATCGATCACACCTCAATACAACACGGTTGCATTGCGCACCTCTAACCCATATCTAGGGGAATTGGGAGGAAGGAGTTCAGAACCTCGCAAGGGGTATTCGGCTCTTAGTCGTGTTTTGAGAGATCGTTGCATCACTCATTTAATTAAAGTTTAAAAAGATCGTTAGATTAGCATTCACACCTATTCACCCCCCCTCTAGGTGTTTTTCACTTAATTTAATTCACATTAAAATGTTACTAAACTTTTTTTCTTACCTAGAAAACAAGTTCGATTACTCTAATTTTCAAATTTATTTATTTTTCTTATTATCTACTATTTCAATTTTTGTAATGCTTCTTTATGTGTTAATATTTCTGATTATGATTATATATATATATATATATATATATATATATATATATATATAGAGAGAGAGAGAGAGAGAGAGAGAAATGTAAATCAGCTGACACAGGAGGCAACTTCCTCCTATATCGCACTCAAAAATCATATTTCTCAAATGAATTTTCAAGATCCGACCGCACATTATCATCTTCATGCTCTATGATATACACATATAAAAAATTAAGTGATTTAAAGTTAATTTACTCCATTTTCTTTGGGTTCAAACATTAACGATTTTTTAACAGTGGAACAAAATGGAACGATTAGATCAATGAGTAAACGAACTTCAAATCACTTGATTTTTTGTATGTGTATATCTTAGAACATAAAGATGATAATGTGCGGTTGGATCTTAAAAATTCATTCGGGAAATATGATTTTTGAGTGCGACATAGGAGGAAGTTGCCTCCTGTGTCAGCTGATTTACATTTCTCTCATATATATATATATATATATATATATATATATATATATATATATATATATATATATATATATATATATAGGAATCGTACAGACCTAGTAGGGGCATTAAATTTGCAACCATTTGAAATATGATCAAATGAACTCTAAGACACATGATTTTTATAAGTACGCATCTTGGGACATGATATCATATTGTGCCATCGAATTTTTTTTTTTGAAAAGTTGGAGTTTTAAGCCGCCATCTAAGAGAGTTCTCTTAGATGACAGCTGAGCTATATGTGTGTGTGTGTGTATTGTGTGTGTCTGTGTGTGTGTATGTGAATTTCGAAAGACAACTAGAGCTTTAAGAAAAAAGAATATATATATAACCAATGATTGGTTTTAAAAATTATTCCAATTAGTATTGTATTTAGCCACGCAATCAAAAGAGGAAAAAAATAAAGAAATGATAAAGAAAAATCTTCGTTCAGCATCTGCGCTAGTAGATTGATGACAATTATATATGTTTGGCACTAATTAATTAATTGGGTCTCAGGCCTGGAGCAATGGGAGGCTTGAGGCTGCCATTCATCGTGTCCAAGTGGTTGGTGATGAAGATCGATTCTCCATAAACTATTCATGCAATATAAAAGATGACATCTTGATAGAAGCTCCAAAAGAATGGCAGATGAGGAACACCCTTGTTATTCAAATCCTTTTAACACAAGGATTACATTCAGTTTCGTTTCTCTGAGCAAGGCCTAAAAACCGAGTCTCCTCTCAAGGCTTTCCACGGCCTTGAAACTTGATCAATCCCTTAATTTGCTCATCTTTATGCATGTTTTCTAGATTTCAATCGGTGTGCAGCTTTGTGAACCCATCTATCTTCTTTATCAACTAGAGAAGCGAATATGAATGTCCTTAGGGGCGTGTTTCTAGCAAAATAATACCTTCTGTTAGAAGGCTACTTGTAAACTTTAAGGGTTATGTGTTTGGCTTTTGCTCTATGCGTGTGGGTTTGATGTGTCAAGTTTTTATGTTTAGTATTGAACAAGCTTCTTAATATGCAATAAACACATGCTTTACACATTTCTGCTGAGTTGAGTAATGAGACATTTTAAATTATATATGCTCAAAAAGATAAAATGAAACATACATAAGCACATGGAGATCAATTTTACATTTTATTGAACTATTAATTTAGAAAATTTGTAATGATCTTTTAAACATAAATGTAGCTATATTTATAAACAAATAGAGAATAAAAATTTAAATATGAAGAAAATAACATTCAATCAAAAAATAAAGAGAAAAGAGAAAAGAATTAAAAGAAGACAAATTTTTTTTAAAAATGAAAATAATAGTTCAAAAACAAAGAAATATAGAATAAAACTAAAAAACATAAAAGAGGATAAAAAACTAAAATATAAGAAAAAAACTAGAAAGTAAAGATGTTAAAAATAAGAAATAAACAAATAAAAAATGAATAAAAATAAAAAGAAAGAAAAACGTAGAATAATATCTAACAATAAATAAAAAATATTTGAGGATAAAACAAAATAAATAGGTTTGGAATAAAAAGGAAACAACCAAAAAAGATAGAATTGAAAAGAATACATGTAAAAGATCTAGACAAAAAATCAAAGAAAGAATTATAAAATTATTTATACAGGAATTGAAAAAATGTCAAGAAAATATGAGAAAACGAAAAAATAAAATGATAATAGAAAAACAAAAATAAAAAGCTAGAAGAAAACAAAACACTGATCAAAGAATAAATGAAAGAAACTTAAAAATGTAAAATATCTATAAAAATAAATTAATATGAAGAAAATAATATTAAATAAAAAATGTTAAAAAAGGAAAAATAGTTTAAAAAAGAATAAAATCAGAGAAAGGAATAAAAAGTAAATAAAAATGAAGAAAAAAGTTTAAAAGAGAAAGAAAAATAGAGAAAGTAAAGAAATGAAAGAAATAATAAAATAAAAATCTAGAAAAAATAAAATAAATAAAAAAGTAGAATAATATCCTAAAAATAGAGTAAGAAAATTTTAAGAAAGAGAAGAAAATTAAAAAAAATAAAAAAAAATCTGTAACTGGGTTGTGAGGAGTCACAGGTTCAAGTCCAACTATGATCTCATTTCCAAAAAAAAAAAAATTCTACTACTATATCAATCAAAACTGAAAAAAGAATGCGCATCCTTCACTGTGTCTAGTTGTTTTCTCAGGAGTTGGCTGGTGGAACATTTACATTAATATAAAGAAATGTGTCTCTCGAATTTAAAGTTCCAGCCACGTAATTGGTGACAACAATAGCGGCAGAGACAATAACACAGTAGAGAAAACAAAAAAGCAGTGGAGAAGGAGGGTGTGATTTGGTGCAAAGGTTTAATTTTTGACCTGCGCCCTCCACCATGCTCACTTTACAATGGACCTAAAACAGTAATCCTAGCTATCATGTGAAGGAAGGATGCTTTCTCGCATGGAGAGTTTCCTAATTGCCTCATTCTAGAGTTGATTTATAACTTAGCTTCATTTGCCTCGTACAGAACTTAATTATCATTTATTCTAATTAAGTTGCACATGTTAATTAAAAGCAGAGACGTCTCTAATTGTCCAGTTTTATACATGACAACCTTTTCCCAATGATTATTAGTGCTTCACTTTTCTTTATTAGCTGATGTCTCCTTACTTGATTCCTTCGTAATGTGGATTATTTAATAGTACAAGAAAGTGCTTGCTGGAACTTCAAAGTAATTCTTCCTTTAATCACGACTCTAGTTTTATTAGCTTGATTCTAGACAAATGTAATGCACATATATGTCTTAAGAGTTTTATATCTATTTTGAAGTCAATATTAATCATATCTATTGCTCTTTCTGCATTCGATGATCTTTAAATTCTAAGTTAATTAATAAGAATCATAATGTATGTTCTTTGTTTACATTTATCCTAATCTCTAGTTTTTAGAGCAATCATGTTAAGTAAAAAATGAATATGATTTTTTATAATTATCGAACCAGTTGAAGATTTTATGAATCGGTCTAAAAATTAGACCCACTATATAATTTATAACAACCCTCTTTAAATAAGAGAAGAAGAAAACAATGAGATATAAAAAGAAGAGATTTTTAGCATATATATCCTTAAATTTAACATATATAAAAAATACACTTTGACCATCACAACCGAATCAAAACTCTCTGACCATATTGAAATATTATTAATGTACTCGTAGTTCTGCATAGTTAGAATGGAATTTTTGATATTTTTGGTATTTTAGTGCTAGATTTGGATCATGAGTTGATGTAACTTTCTGTTAGTAAACAGTTTTGTATACTTAATAACCTCAATATTATTAGTTCCAAGTATCAACATGTCATCTATATAAAGACAAATATTAATACATGCATTTCCACTGTCTTAGTGTAAACACATTTATCACATTCATTGATAGTGAATCCATCTTGATCATGACACTATCGAATTATCATGCCATTATTTTGGAGTATGTTTTAGACCGTAAAAGGATTTGATCAATTTACACACTTTGTGTTCTTGGTCGTTGACAATAAATTCTTCAGGTTATTCAATATATTTTTTTTATTTAATTTGCCGTTCAGGAATGCAGTCTTGACATCCATTTATGAATATCTAAGTTGTGCAATGCTGCAATTGCAATTAACATCTGAATGGACGTTATTCTTGTTACAGACGAATAAGTATTGAAGCATTCAAGTTCTTTTTATCAATAACTCTTGGCTACTAACCAAACATTGTATTTATCGATAGATCAATCGGGTTTTAATTTTCTTTTGAAAATTCAATTACTCTCGAATGGTTTACTGCTTGGAGGCAAGTTTGCCAGTTCCCAAATATGGTTGCTTAGGATGGATTCAATTTTTCTGTTTATAATTTCTTTCCATATTTATGCTTTTGGGGTAGACATAGCCTCCTTAAATGTTTAAGGCTCGATCATATGTTACGAAGTCTGGACTAAAAGATTTTGAGATTCTTAATTTCTGACTTCTTCTTAGTTTAACTTCCGCAGTATCTGTAGGTTTATTGTGTTCTTTTTTCAGAAGTCTTGTTTTCTTCCTGTTTGTATGGAAAGATGTCTTTAAAAATATATCTCTGGATTCGATAATCATGTTTACATGAATATCAGATAATTCTAATTTGTGCACCAGAAATCTATATGCACTGCTATTCAAGACATAACCTATGAAAATGCAGTCCATTATTTTTTATCCCAACTTAGTCTTTTTAGGAAGTGGTGACAGTACCTTTGCAAGGCACCCCCACATTTTGAGGTAATTGTAGAAAGGTGCCCTTCCATGTCATACCTCAAAAAAGATCAAGTTTCTTATGGGGTACTTTATTTAGAATATAATTTGCGGTTAAGAAAACTTCACCCCGCAAGTTCTGTGCTGCTCTAGAACTTACGACATGGAATTGACCATCTCCTTCAAAGTTCTATTCTTTCATTCAGCAATCTCATTCTGTTGAGAAGTATATGGTGTTGTAGTTTAATGAATTATACTAAATTTAGTACATAATTCACTGAATTCATTTGATTCAAATTTTTTGCCTCGATCAAACTTTAGAATCTTTATATTCTTATTGAGTTGACTCTAAACTTCAGCTTTATATTGTATAAACATACTCATTGCCTTATCCTTATTGTTTAGAAAAGACACATAATAGTATCTTATACAATCATTAATAAAAGTAATAAAATACTTTTTTCTCCCTTGTTGACACAAATTTCAAATAACACAAGTCGCTATGAATTAACCCAAAGGTTATGTATTTCGATCAATTGAGTGAGATGAGTTTTCCACGACTTGGCTTCAACACATATTTCACACTTGCGAATTTCTTCCAAGTTGAATTTAAAAATATATCCTAGATTCAACAAGTTTTGTAGAGACTTGTAATTTACATGCCCTAATCTCACATGCCACAATAAAGGAGACTCAAGCATATAAATAGAAGATTTTTTTATTTATGAGCTTTGGGTACAGATACATGAACATTTTATCCCAACAACATTGGCTTTAAAAGGTCATCAGCAAGATAACTCTTGCCCACATACAACCCACCCTTAATAAGTACAAATTTATCAGATTCAAAACTATTCTAAAACCTTTCTTACTAAAGATTGAACCAGAGATCAGATTCTTGCAGATATCCGGAACATGTAGCACATTGTTTAGAGTGAGTTACTTCCCAGATGTCTACTTCATTATGACCTTTCATTTTTCCTCAACCTTAGAGATGTTGAGTTGCCCAAGGACAGTTGCTCACATGCTTCAGTTTTTTATATTCAACGAATAGTATTTTCTCAAAGAAGATATGCCGAGTAGTCCTAGAGTCTACCCACCAATCTTTGTTGTTGGTTGTCAGATTCATTTCTGACACCACAACTGATAAGCTTGACGACACATGGTCAGTCAGGTTTATCTGTGGCTAATCCTTCTTATTTTTTTAAGACGACTGGGGCATTCATTCGCTTTGTGTCCTCCTTGTTACAGATGTAGCAAGTTCTCTTGAAGCACTTGTTTTTACCTTCTTAGTCCTTGCCTTTGTACCTTGGGGCAGTCTTCTTCTATTTCAAGCCCTTAGAAGTAGATGCTTTGTCTTTTAAGTCTTCGATCACATTTGTCTTGGCCTCATAAGAGTTCTTGTTACTCCTCTTCTCAATTTTTTGATTGTCCTCCTCAATTCTAAGCCTCACAATGAAATCTTTCAACTTCAGCTCCTTACGCTTATGCTTTAGGTAGTTCTTGAAATCTCTCCAAGTAGGTGGGAGTTTCTCCACACTATAGTAGCAACCTGAAAAGTTTCTGGTAGAATCATACCTTCAGCTCTTTCTCATGCAAGATAAGTTAGAACTCTTACACTTGACTGATCATGGTCTTTCTATCCGCCATCTTATACTCTAGAAATTATCTTACGGCAAACTTCTTAGAACCGACATCCTCGATCCTATACTTATTGTCGAGATTTGCCCATAGCTTCTTTCCTGTTGGGATAAAATTGTAGACACTGTAGAGAGAGTCATTCAGTTCATTTAAAATATAATTTCAGCCAAGGAAGTCGCCTTGTGCCCATGCATCAGCTGCAAGGACAGAATTCCGATCAGTTTTAGGCTCTGGTGGATATTCTTATAGGAATTTGGCCAGATACATAGTGGTTAGGTAGAAGAACATTTTCTAATGCCACCTCTTAAATTCTGTGACATCAAATTTTTCTGACTTCTTCGGGTTCGGGTTAGGAAGTGGAGCAGACACCATAGTCTAGACCAACATCTTCAGAGCCCTACTACAACTATCTTCATGATTAGTTTCAGACATCTTCTGCATTCAGGTAGAGTAGAAGTTAGTAATTTCAAAATATTAATTATCTTAAGATTGTTAGTTCTGACAATTAATCAAGATCAACTGATCTAATTGGCTAGGTTGTGAAAATCAGGTGGGAGATTTTCCATTTGATAGAATGTTTCTTAAGTACAGGACCACCTTTCAATTCTCTTTCTTAGTAAACACCAATTAGACTGGTATTAGTCAGTCTCAATATATAAACAGTAATATTTATAGAAATAAATATTCTAGTATAACTCCTGTAAAAGAACATTAGTTTAATTATATAGTATATGGAGTGAGGTACGCATGTAGCGAATCTTCTTATGACAATTACGTCCCCTACTAAGGTGCTAACAGATTGCTGGAAGCTGGTTTCTAAAGATATAATACTCCTTCACGGTATTTGGATATCATTACCAAACCACTGTACAGTCGAACCTTAGTTAATCAGCACCTCACTTATTAGAAGTAGACAAAGCTTGGCCCAAGACAAATTTCAGAAAGAATATTTGCCTTAATATGAAGGACTATTCACTGTAAGAGAAAGGAGAAGAGAGAAGAATTTCTTTCTAACAGCCCATAGATTTAATTATATCGTTGTTGTTTTTCAGAAGAGGAAAGAAGCGATTGATTCTGTGTTTTGAGAACTCAAAAACATCGACATTTATAGCGTTGGGAACTTGGCAGTTATGTGCGGTTGGCAACGGTTCAGTCCGAACCGTTGGCGACGGTTCACAGAACCGTTCCCCAGTCAGGAGCCCGAGTTGGGCGTGCCCGCATACCCGCGGGCCTGCAACTCGACCCAGTCCAAAAATTGAAATTGGGTCGTGAGCAACTCCTATGCCCAATGTCATTGGGCTACGCTGGGACAGGGCGGACGACAGCGGCGCGCGTATATGGGCATGGTTTTCCCTCAAACGCGCGTGAAAACTCCAAGTACTCTAATGGTACACCTTTAGCTCCAAACTTTTCATATTTAAACCACTCAACTTTCAACACCATAAAAAGAGTTTTGACTTCTTTTAGTCCTTTTACCTATTGAATTAGGTCAATTTCCGGCTTAAATATCTCATTCATTCGGAAACAGAATTGAACATGTGAATATATCACGTTTATCCCCAATAGAATGAGAACACACTTCATTCATCATCCGTGTGATTCTAGCAATAAATCACGCCTCAATTTAGATCAAAGAATCACTTAAAATTCTCGTTTTTCCAACACTAACTACCCACACCTGCTCACATTTAGCTCCGCCTTTGTTTACATACTGATTTATGGCTTACAATTTCAAGAGCAAAAACATCCAAGATTGACATATAAACTTGGAAAAGGACTACACCAGAAGACAAAGAGCAACAGGTTAAGATTTAAAGAGTTATGAAAAGTTGATAAAGAGATAAAGAAAGGTAACTTTCTAAGGGGGGAAAAATAAAAATAGAGCATGGAATATTTTTTCCTCCTCTTTAATCTAAATAGTAATGAAATAAACGTGTCTGAATGAGTGAGAGAAGATAACTTTGAGATGAAACTGTTGGAGGCAATTCTCTACTATATCTTAAAATTTATTATCTTAAAGTTTTTATTAAGTTTTATAAATAAGCAATTAAGATTTGATACCAACTATAAAACTCTAGAGGGGTGCTAATAGAGTTTAAAATCATTTATTCCAATTTATTTAAATTTTTCGGGATATGTTGCGAAGGAACCTATAAGAGAACTAGTGTTCAAATAATGCAGTTATGATGGAATGCAATATGTGATAAAGTAATATGAATTATATGTTTGTAATGAAGTAATAACAGATATGATCAGCAAGTAAACAAGAAGTAGAAATAGTATAGAGATTAAAAGCTAATAAACAAGCCAATTTTGTAAAACTCAGACTATCCTTTATATCCTCTACCTAAGAGGTACCTCTCAAGGTTTTCAATACTGCCATCGAAACCACCTCTTTACGAATTACTAATTATCTTCCTATCGGAAAGATATTTCCCTACACGCTGACAATCTACATGTTTCTCTACATAAGACTAACAGTAGTGGACCCCTTAATGATTTGATTTTTTCTTGATAATGAAGCCCACATGTATTCCTCTTGTGTAGAAAAGTGCATACAGACTGTAAGCGAGTAGGAAAAATAGTTATCAGAAAAGACTGGGCTTCTCTCTCTCCCCACTGGGAAAAACAGTCTCTCAAGTACAATGAAGGAATGGATGTTCTCATGACTAACAGAGGATGGGAATAATTTTTACTACATATCTCACAAACATAAGATTAAATTGAAGATCTAGAAGTGTATTAATAAAGATAATAATTCACATTGATTGACAGTAAAAAAGAATATAGATGAAACTTGTCATTAGAAATTTACAATAATAGCAGCAGCAAAATATCTCATTGCAGTCAACATAAGATCACTAATAGGCTAGTTAAAGCATGTCAATGTCTGAAAGAAGCTCTGAAGAATAAAAAATTCTGAAGGGCAAGAAATTCATAGAGAGGGAAAAAACACCAGCAGTTTTCAAGAATGCTTGGATTGTCCCTTAAAAAATTTTCCTTGCTTACTACTAGTATAATATAAACTTATCTAAAGTGAGGAATACATGTACATTTGAAAGGCTGGGAAGCTTGATACAATGTATGTCCTCTTCCACTGTTATTAGTTTCCATGATACGTACATAAGATGATAAATGGATCACTCTCTAGTATATACATCCTCCATGTTACTCTTTTGTGAAAATAAATAATCCGAGTTTCAAAATCAACAATTCAGAGTAAAGGTTGATTGAAAAGTTAAACTCCCAAGTACACAGCAACGAATCGAATCAACTCATGCTATGTTTGAATCTGGTTCAATGGCTGATCAGAGTCAAGAGCGTATCCATTGGATAACGATAACGCATTGGAAGAAGAAAGAGGAAAAATCAGATGCAATCAAAAACACCAAAATTTACGTGAAAAACCCAAATTGAAAAAACCACAGAACCGCACGCAAAACCAATATTTTCACAGAAGAAAAGAGAGAGCCGCCCTATACGGTGCACTCAATTATCAACGAGTTCACACTATCTTACCTTAACCCTCATGACGGCACATCCTCTTTTATAGAGATAACTAGGGTTACTTGTTATGAAATCACTAAACTGCCCTTGACCTGTTCGTCAAATTTGCTATCAAAGAAGCTTCCGAATTGAGCTGCTTTCAGGTTGGACTAGGCCGCTTCCAGACTGGACCTCTTTCAGACTGGACTAGGCCGCTTCCGCTAAACATCTCGATAAGCTACTCTGCTTTGTCGCTACAGAGTCTCCTCCGACTAGGTGTTTCGGAGAGAACTTCCGCTCCCAAGACTCTACCACTCCAGATGCCCATTTTCACTTTAATCTTACAGTCAACTGAAACTTCGAACTCGTCCAAACACTGTGACACAGAATCATCCAACGTCATGGCCCAAAGTGCTTTGATCTCGCTCTGAAATTCCAACTCCCACTATGACGATCCGTTAAGGCAAAAATTAGGCTTCATAACTTAACAATCTCCCACTTGGAGATTGATTATTGATATAGCAATACATCCCATCTCTCTCTCGTACTTCTCCAACTCTCAAGTCATAGTGACATTTGTTGCAACTCAAATTCAGATCTTTACTCTTGGAGACCCATTGAGGCTGAGCAGGTCTTCGGCTTCTTCATCGTGACCACCTTGATCAACATGTACGGGATTTTGACTTGTGTGTATCTTCAGCAGTGACAGCACACCATCCTTCAAAAATGTTTGAATGAAGTGATATTGCACGTCAATGTGCTTGATTTTGTCATGATAGACTGGATTTTTGGAAAGATCTATAACATTCTGGCTATCACTGTGCAGTGACAGACTCACCTGCTCCTTACCAAGCTCTTTCATAAAATTCTTCAACCATATCACTCCCTGCAAGCTTTATGTCACTGCAACATATTCAGCTTCCATCGTAGACAAGACAATTATCTTTTGCAGCCTCGACTCCCAACTCACAGCTCCACTACCAATATGAAGACATAATCAGTGATACTCCTCCAGCTGTCTACATCATCTGCAAAGTCAGAATCAACATATCTGTGCAGACTAACGTCTGTGCCATCATAGCACAATGTCATATCTAAATTTCCTTTCATATATCTCAATATCCACTTGATAGCTCTCCAATGCTCCTTTCTGGGATTGCTCATGTACCTGGTGACAACTCTCACTGCTTAAGCAATGTCTGGCCTCGTATAGACCATAGTATACATCAAGTTACTCACAACTGATACGTATGGCACCCCCGACATGAGAGCCTTCTCATCTTATGTTGTCGGAGCATGTGCCTTTGAGAGTTTAAAGTAACCTCATAGCGGGACATTTACAAGTTTAGCATCTGACATGTTAAACCTCTTCAGCACCTTCTCCACGTACTCAGCTTGTGATATCTTCAACAATCACTTTTCTCTTTTCGCTGATCCTATTCCTAAGAATTTTTTTCGTTGAACCCAAGTCCTTCATTGAGAATTTCTCTGCCAACCTGGCCTTGAGATTCACAATCTCCTTTATGCTTGATCCGACAACAAGCATATCATCTACATACTGTAGTAGTATGATATAAGAATTCTCAAATCACTTAGAATAGTAATAGAATCAGACTGTAGCCTTGTGTATCCACTACTAACCATGAATCTATTGAATATCAAATACCATTGCCTCGAAGCTTGTTTTAGTCCACATAGGCTCTTCTTAAGCTTACAAACTAACTGCTCCTTTCTCGGCCTGATATAACCCGGTGGCTGCATCATATAGATGTCCTCCTCTACATCACCATGGAGAAATACAATTTTAACATCTAGATGTTCTAGATGCAAGTCTTCTGCTGCCGTAATGCTCAGAACATATCTAATAGTAGTTAGCTTCACAACATGAGAGAAAATCTCGGTCAAGTTAATACCTTTTATCTTTTAAAATCCCTTCGCAACCATTCTCCCCTTGTATCTCTTGGTGCGTTCCTGCTCTTTCTTCAACCAATGTACACACTTGTTATGTAGGGATCGCTTGCTTTCTGGCAGTTCAACCAAATCCTGTGTTTGGTTCTTCGTGAAAGACTCTTATCTCATCATCTATAACAAGCTCCCACTTATCCTTGGCTTCCACCTGTGAAGCCTCCTCATAATACTCAGGCTCACTACTGTCAATTAACAACAGATAGTGTAAGAAAAGAGAATATCTCTCTGGAGCTCTAGTCGTTCTGCTTAATCGCCTCAACTCACTTTGGGGATCGGAGGGTCTACTCGGAGTTCCTTATTCCATTCTGAAATTCTCCGAACCTTCTTTACAGGAGCATCATCAAGTTTGACGAATTCTGAGTCCACAACATTCTGCTGTTCTGGAGTGCTCTGAGATGCCACTCCGGGATCCTTCTCTAAAGTGCTCCTCCCAGTTAGCAAGTTCTTGTACATCTTCTTCTTGTTGAATATCACATCCTTATGCCTAAAGAATTTTTGTTTTCTAGATCCCAAATCGATAGCCATACTCGCTTGTTCTGTAACCAATGAAGATACATCTGTTGGACTTCGGAACCAACTTGCTCCTGCGATCTAACCCCACACGGACATATGAGATACAACTAAAAGTATGCAGGTAGTTCAGGTTCATCTCTTTACTGGTCGATGCTTCCTCCGGAATCCCATAGTTCAGGGGCATCGATGGCCCTCTGTTAATCAAATACACCATTGTATTTACTGCATCTATCCCGAATTGTTTGGGCAATCCCGCGTGTATCCTCATGATCCTAGCACGCTCCAATATGGTCCAGTTCATGTGCTCAGCCACCTCATTCTGATGAGGGTTTCCCAGAACCATCTTCACTCATCTGATTTCCTAATTCACACAAAACTCTTTGAATCTGCCATCGCAGTATTCACCCCTATTGTCTGACTTCAAGCACCTAAACTTAAGACCTATTTCATTCTCAATTTGGACTAACCACTTCTTAAACACATCAAACATATCTGATTTTGCTTCAAGAAATAAATCCAGACCTTTCTACCATTAATAATGGTCACAAAATATAATGAGTCACTAAGAGAGGGAACTGAAGCCTTACCTCACATGTCGGTGTGAACTAACTCCAAATTTTCTACCTTCGGGGTCTTTCTTACATTTGAGAAACTAACTTTCCACTTCTTATCGTAGACGCAATCTTCACAGAAATCTAAGTCTATAGATTTTAAATCTGACAGCTTATCCTTGGAGAGCACAACCTTCATTTCCTTTTTGCCACACTCTGGCATCCAACTCTGATGATGCAACTGAAATTGAGGCAGTAGAGTTCGACATCATGTAGAGAGTATCTTTCTTCTTCCATGTGCTACTACCATGGCGTCCTTGATAATCTTACATACATCATTGTCAAAGGTAGTCTTCATCCCGACATCCGCAAGCTGACCAACAGATCAAATTTCTCTTCAGCTTTGGTACATGATTGACGTCTTCAATTTCAATATCAAGCCATTTGAGAGGCTAACCATCATATCGCCTTTCTGACAATGTTGCGGGGTTCATCATCTCTCATATACACCTTTTCAAGTTCAACCTTCACATAATCTTAAAAAATTTCGTGTTGGAAGTGGCGAGAAAGGAGGCACCCGAATCAATCACCCACGATTCAATGGAAAAGCTAAGAATTAAAGTATCGGATCCTCACTGCCTGTGACATACGTGTAATCTTTTTTTTTGCCTTTGCCTTCTCTATCATTATTTGGCTTGCAGACCCTTTGAAAATGCCCCTTTCACGACTCCACCAACATTCGACACTTTTGACTTGGAATTACCTCTCAGTGATTTAGACTTGGATTTGTCATTCTTTCTTTTCTCTATCATCGGTTTCCTTTTCTCTCAACACTCAGGGCACTCCTGATGTTTTCGCCGCACCCGATGACTTTTGCGCGCTTCTTCACTGAGAAGAACACCACCGCATCATCAAACTTTAAGATTCTTATCCCATAAGAATTGCTTACTACCATCACGAGACTATCCCACGCTCTGGTAGACTGGACAATATAACTAGCACCCTGATTTCATCATCAAAACTGATCTCAACAATTTTAATTGGCTCGTTAGCATGTTGAATTTATTAAGATGATCAGTGACGCTCCGCTACCCGTCATATTAAGTTGAACAACTTTTTCATCAAGAAAACCTATTTGAAATCAAAGATTTCTCGTACATCTTCGAGAGGACCCTTTTCCTGGAGACATTGAATGCAACCGTCAATGCCAAGAATAATTGGATTGCCCCTAGGGCTTTTCGATCTAGAATATCCCAATCGCCTCAGACATCTCATCCGAGTTTTGGGCAATTTCATTAAGAGAAAGATAGAGATCTTTTTTTGTATAGTTAGTCTTTAATCTGCATCTTCTAGAATCCGAAATTCACACCATTGAATCTTTGGACTTTGATCTTTTCATCCTCTACCATTACGAATCTTGCTCTGATACCAATTGTTGATAATGATAAGTGGTGGAAGAAGAAAGATTCAGATGAGAATCAAAGACACTATAATTTACGTGAAAAATCAAATTGGGAAAAAAAACCATGGAATTGTGCACAAATCCATATTTTCAGAGAGATCACAAAAGAGAACAAAGAGAACCTCATAACCGCTCTATACAGTGGCATTTAATTATCAATGAATTCACACTATCTCACCTTAAACCCTAATGAAAGTGCATCCCTTTTATAGATATAACTAGGGTTACAGGTATGAAATCACTACACTGTCATTGACTTATTCTCCAAGTTTCGCTGGGAAAAAAGCTTCTAGACTGGACCACTTTTAGACTGGAGTATGCCACGTCCAGCTGGAATGACCGCTCTGCTTTCAGGACTGGACTGAACCGCTTCGCTAAGCACCTCGAGTAAGCTACTCTATTCGTCGCTACAGAGTGCTCCTACGACAAGATGTGTAAGATCCCTAGTTGAAAATACTGTATTTTTATTTTCCTAAAGTATTATTTTAAATTTACAAATCATTTTTTTAATCAACTTATTTATTATTTTCTTTCTTGTGATTATTACTATTATTAAATATGAAAATTATTTTAAGATAATGAACGGTATTTTAGCTTTAAATATTATTACCATTTTTAATTATCGACATTTTTAGTTACTTATTTCTATTAGTTTTATACTTACCATTATTATTATTATTATTCTATTATGATTATTATTTATTGTAATTACTATTAGTGTTATCGTTATTTTTATTGTCGGTGCTTATTAATTATTATTAGTGTTAGTATTATTTTATTTATCTATTCTAATAGTTGTACTATATTGGTTGTGATAGTGATTAATTTTATTATTAATACATTTGATAATTATTTATTTTAATTTAGTGCTGCATTATTGTTGTTTTATTATTATAGTTAGGATTATTATTATTACTTGGTAATAATTACCATTTCTAATTAAGGCTATTGTTATTATTTATTTTTAGTAAGAGTTATTGAATTTATTATTAGTACTATTTTGTATTTATTACTATTATGACTACTACTATTATTATGACTTGAATGTTTATATTTTTAGTAATAGCATTATTTCCTTTCCTTGTATCCTTGATTCTACCCATACCCGTTATCTATCCATACCCACTTATATCCTTGATTCCATAAACCCATTACTCGTTATCCTCTTTTACACTCAATACACAAGATCCTACCCGTTAATCGAACACCCTTTACCCATTTGGATCCTAACCCGCTACCCGCAAAACCCAATACCCATTTACCCATCCTATATATATTTCTAATCCTAAACCTAACCCTAAAACTAATCCTACCACAGCCGCCTCCTTCCTCTCTGTAAACCAGCGCACCAGCACAACCAACACAACCTCGGAGTCACCATGGCCGCCCCCTTACATATACAACCACACACTCCTTCAATCCATCACCATGTAGCCTCTCTCCATGGCCGAGCCCCCTTCCAGCAAGCATAGGCAGCACCGCACCTCCTCTTGGCGCAAGCATCCCCAGGCAGCACAGCCCCCTTGGTCACGGCAATCCCCATTGGCCGAGCCCTGTTGCGAGCCCAGGTTTCATGCGTGAGCCCTCCTCTCTGTTCATGCAATTTATATTCATGGGTTGAGTCCTCAAGCTTATTCTTATATGAGTGTTTAAGAGATATGTGTGCGTTGATTTGTTCTATTTTGGATGGGGATTATATTGGTGGAGATCTAACTTTCATCAATATTTGCATTTTTGTGAACTAATCCCCATTGCCGTGAGTCCACCCTCTCTCTCTATCATATTATTATGTTTAGTTAATAATTGTGCATCTTGCTAATTGGTGATTCCTTGCATTCTTCATCTTGCCGTGAGCCCCCAACAATACCACAACCCGACCGCAGCACCCCCATGCGGCAGCACATCCTGGACCAAGCACCACCGAACAATGGAGTTCCATGAGTCCCATTTTCCCTCATTTCATCTTTATCTTTAATTATTAGTGTACATAGAATAATGTGTAGTGATTTTGATTGGTGTGTGTTTTATTTCATGTGCGGCAAATCCTACTCCGAGCCATTTTTCGGCACTCCGCGGGATGCCGTTGATCGCCGTCGGCGAGCGCGAACGCACCCCACGCCCTTCACGGCGAGTTGCTCTATCCAACGACACCCTCCGCGACCCCGCACGCCTCCGTTGGAGCCTCCATCGGTGCGCCGCAAGATGTCCCGAGGTTAGCTTTATTTACATATATTATGGCAATTGTGTAATAATTGGGAAGTTGATAAATGTGTATGTTTGTGTGTGTGTGCGTGAGTGCCTTGGTATTTGAATGCATGTATGTTAATAATTATTAATATGTATAGGTATTTATAGTTATAATAGATATTTATTAATTTAGATATTTATGCATGGTATACAATTATGCATGAATTTATTCTTTAATCATTTATGTGTATATTTAGTGATTAATAAATGGGACTTAATTAAATTGGATATGTTTGCATTAAATTAATTAATTAATGTATAGGTAAATTTATTAATTTGGATGCATGCATGTGTTTATGTATAATCATGTATATGTATGCATGATTTATATGCATGTGTTTCTATTCATTGTGTAGATGGGTATGTCATTTAATTAAGTGTATGTACTTATATTAATATGTGTTGGCATTTATTTAAGTATGCATGTATGTATGTATATGTATACTTGTATATGCATTTAGTTAATAACAGGTATTTATTAAATTGGACATGTATGCATGTGCATGCTTGTTTATGTACGTGTACGCGTATATGTTTGTATGCACGTGTGGGTGTTTAGCGTGTATTTATAATTATTTGTATGTATTGGTTGCGTGTTACAGCATTTTGGATTTGTTTGGTGAGATCCGGACCAGCAGCCCAGGAAGGAGAGCAGCGACACGGCAATCCAGAACCAGCGCAAATGACGGGCGAGCAGCGCGTTCTCCTGATCCACGCCAGGTCGTCATCGGAGACTGGCACGGTGGCCTTTCCCAGTACCCTGGCTATCCCCCTATGCAGTCCAACAGCGAAGAGCGGCACCACAGCGACCGTAACGGCGACTCGCCCGGCGACGACCAGATTCCCCAATGTGAGTGTCTCTCTCTCTTTCTCTCTCTTTATTTATTAAATGATCGCAGATATTATTTTATATGTGATGTAAATTGTTGAGTAGATTTCTTATGTTACATGTTTATGTGTGGAGATCATCGAGCGTGGGGGTGGACGGTCATCTCCCGTTTATTTTACATGTTGGATGTATAGGAATATGATATGCATGATTCTTGATACATGTTAGAACCCCCATGTTTGTCCTATGTTTATCTAGAGTATTGTCGTAGACATATCAGGATGTAGCATGAGGGTAATTGAGATAGATATTGGTGATAATGATTTGGTCATGATAGATCTTAGATGTATGTACATGATATATTGTCGAGTGTTTGGTTATCATAATTGATACTTATAGAAGAAGGAATTGTGCAGCCTTATGAATCAGATATAGTTGTCAGAGTGAATAGACTAGTACTGATTATGGACGTATGTTAGAACAATTATTATATCAGATTAATAGACGAGTAATGGAACTAGATGATTATAGAACTATTGGGATTATGAATTGGCTGTGATGACTTGAATCTATAGTTGAGTATATGAGGACTATCAGATGATATGTTATTAATATTAAGTATCAGAATTAACTATTCTATGTTGCAGCTATTTGAGGACATGTAAGTTATGATCTTACTTTACTTAAAGATTAGAGTTCTTGATGATTAGATTGTACATGGACTATTTCAGAGTTGGACTGTGATTTGGACTGGACTTGAGGTATAGAGGACAGTTGAATATTTATGTAGAGGACCTCTTGACTTGATATTCTCTCATTGATAATAACTGAGTTAATGATTCATTCAGATATTGAGGTTGACCTGTTACGATGTTCTTTGAGGATGTTTCCTATTTAATATTATTCAGTGTGCGTCGACTTGTTGATCTCGAGGACATACCATATGATTCATGATTGGTTATTGATTATTTCAGTTAACAGAGATGACTTATTATGATGGTGATCTACATCTTGGAGTTTGATAATAGTTATTATTTGATCTCAGTTGTTGAGGGTATAGGATTAGAACATATTGGTGTTGAGGAGAGGACTAATTACAGATTCATTGATATGATAGTCACCGTTTTGGATTGCACTGATACGGACTGATACTTAGTGATTCATGAGAATTGTATTGAGACTATAAGTTGATGGATTAGTTATTGATATCTTTTTAACATGGATGGATGAGATTATGGTCAGCTTTAGTTGAGACTGTTTATTGAGCAGTAGCTAGACTGTTACTGTTATTTTATCCATGTTATTGAAGTTACTGGGAAAATGATTGTTTGACCGTAACCACGGTACAGTCCTATTGTTCATCGTATACACGGTTACTGCTACTGTTACTGTTACTGATATTGTTCACCGTGTATACGATTACTGATTGACTGTTACTGTACTGTTATTGTTACTGTCACCGTATCGTCCCAGTGTTCTAGATAATATGGACATTGACTGGTTTAACTGAATTGAATGAATAATAATGTAAATGGACAACTTACACCGGGATTGGGGAAATTGATGGAGGAGACAGCGTCTGTATTTTGGGTGGACCTAGGATACAGGTTGCGCAGCCGACTGAGGGTTCCACTGCAGGGTTCCTGGGGGATGACTGACATCCCATCTGTTACTGTTACTTTTTCACTGTTTTCACAGTGAGATTACTGTTACTGTTACTGAGTACCTAGCGGTACGGCCTGGTTCAGCGCCAGGAAACTGAGGCCGTGGTCCCGGGTATGTACGGGACCCACCTAAAACATGGATAATGTCTCCAACCAATCAGTTTCAATAACTTAGGACCCTGATTGACACATGTAGTAGGCGTAGTATGGGATGCGTCTATTACAGGTGGCAATTGGTGTTCGCTGACATAATAAATGATAATAAACTGTTATAATGTATTGTGACTGACTATAATCATTTGACTGTGTATATGTATGCTATGATAGGAATATGATTGTAACCATGACCAGATTTAGATACAACCTAGTGACATGTGATAGATTACACGCCTTGACATTGATTGCATATTTATAGTTGTGCCAGTTATATTCTAACTTTATTCATGTTATTATCATGTGTATTACTATTCAGCTATTTATCTTGTTATTTAGCCTTTTCTATTTACTGTTGCTCTTACTACTATTTATGCACATTGTTTCTTCTGCATGAGTTCTTTCCCCTTTACACACACACTCATTATGGTCGCGTTCTGACGACCCTGGATTTGCACGTCCAGATATTGGACGATTGTTTCTAATGTGCAGGTATTCGATGAGACGGTACGCTTTGCGAATAGCTGGAGTTTCTTCTATTCTATTCTGGTACTTTTGCATTCATGTTCCTGCTATATTCCTTGATTCTTGTATGTCGCATTTAGCCTGTCATTATATTCTGTTATTTCATGACTCTATCTTTTATCGCTTTCAACTGCCTTATTCTTGTCATTATTCATATGTTACCATGTGTAGTCTTATATGTATCATTGCAGTGATCGGTGGTTTAGTTTATAACTTGTTCAGGTTAACTTAGGCTTAGCGTATATGCGTGGGGTATTATCCTCGCGTATATACGTCGCCATAACGACTCCGTATCTTTAGGATCGGGGCGTTACAGAGTGGTATCAGAGCTAGGTTCGACATAAAAGAGAACCTAGTTCCTACCTGTAACCTGAGACAGTAATGTTGACACTGCAATATACATATACTATTCACGTGATAATATTGACTCCATTTGAAATTGATCGTCCTTCCTTTGGAATTCCGTTCTTGATCTGTTGATATCATGATTCCAACACTTCAATTAGAGAGATTTGGATGTCCATCTTGATTTCATCCTTCTTTCCTATTCATTTCTCCTAATTCTATCTCTTGAGATGGGTTACTTCATGTTGAAGATGGTACTAGAGATCAGAGTGGCGCAGCGGAATCGTGGCGTCCCAACGAGACGACGTGGAAGCTTGGTTGTATTTCTCTTGATTGTTGATTCTTTTATCCTTCCCTGTTTGAAGCTTGTTTGTTTCTTCTTGACCTTGATTCTTTTAACATTCCCCGCTTTATTAAAATTTCGAGGACGAAATTTTTATAAGGTGGGTAGAATGTAAGATCCCTAGTTGAAAATACTGTATTTTTATTTCCTAAAGTATTTATTTTAAATTTACAAATCATTTTTTTTAATCAACTTAATTTATTATTTTCTTCTTGTGATTATACTATTATTAAATATGAAAATTATTTTTAAGATAATGAACGGTATTTAGCTTTAAATATTATTACCATTTTTAATTATCGACATTTTTAGTTACTTATTTCTATTAGTTTTATACTTACCATTATTATTATTATTATTCTATTATGATTATTATTTATTGTAATTACTATTAGTGTTATCGTTATTTTTATTGTCGGTGCTTATTAATTATTATTAGTGTTAGTATTATTTATTTATCTATTCTAATAGTTGTACTATATTGGTTGTGATAGTGATTAATTCTATTATTTATTATACATTTGATAATTATTTATTTTAATTTAGTGCTGCTATTATTGTTGTCATTATTATTATTAATTAGGATTATTATTATTACTTGGTAATAATTACCATTTCTAATTAAGGCTATTGTTATTATTTATTATTTTTAGTAAGAGTTATTGAATTTATTATTAGTACTATTTTGTATTTATTACTATTATGACTACTACTATTATTATGACTTGAATGTTTATATTTTTAGTAATAGCATTATTTCCTTTCCCTTGTATCCTTGATTCTACCCATACCCGTTATCTATCCATACCCACTTCTATTCCTTGATTCCATAACCCATTACTCGTTATCCTCTTTTACACCCAATACACAAGATCCTACCCGTTAATCCGAACACCCTTTACCCATTTGGATCCTAACCCGCTACCCGCAAACCCAATACCCATTTACCCATCCTATATTATATTTCCTAATCCTTAACCTAACCCTAAAACTAATCCTATCACAGCCGCCTCCTTCCTCTCTGTAAACCAGCGCACCAGCACAACCAACACAACCTCGGAGTCACCATGGCCCCCCCTTACATATACAACCACACACTCCTTCAATCCATCACCATGTAGCCTCTCTCCATTGGCCGAGCCCCCTTCCAGCAAGCATAGGCAGCACCGCACCCTTCCTCTTGGCGCAGGCATCCCCAGGCAGCACAGCCCCTTGGTCACGGCAATCCCATTGGCCGAGCCCTGTTGCGCGCCCAGGTTTCATGCGTGAGCCCCTCCTCTCTGTTCATGCAATTTATATTCATGGGTTGAGTCCTCAAGCTTATTCTTATATGAGTGTTTAAGAGATATGTGTGCGTTGATTTGTTCTATTTTGGATGGGGATTATATTGGTGAGATCTAACTTTCATCAATATTTGCATTTTTGTGAACTAATCCCCATTGCCCGTGAGTCCACCCTCTCTCTATACATATTATATGTTTAGTTAATAATTGTGCATCTTGCTAATTGGTGATTCCTTGCATTCTTCATCTTGCCGTGAGCCCCCAACAACACCACAACCCGACCGCAGCACCCCATGCGGCAGCACATCCTGGACCAAGCACCACCGAACAATGGAGTTCCATGAGTCCCATTTTCCCTCATTTCATCTTTATCTTTAATTATTAGTGTACATAGAATAATGTGTAGTGATTTTGATTGGTGTGTGTTTTATTTCATGTGCGGCAAATCCTACTCCGAGCCATTTTTCGGCACTCCGCGGGATGCCGTTGATCGCCGTCGGCGAGCGCGAACGCACCCCACGCCCTTCACGGCGAGTTGCTCTATCCAACGACACCCTCCGCGACCCCGCACGCCTCCGTTGGAGCCTCCATCGGTGCGCCGCAAGATGTCCCGAGGTTAGCTTTATTTACATATATTATGGCAATTGTGTAATAATTGGGAAGTTGATAAATGTGTATGTTTGTGTGTGTGTGCGTGAGTGCCTTGGTATTTGAATGCATGTATGTTAATAATTATTTAATATGTATAAGTATTTATAGTTAATAATAGATATTTATTAATTTAGATATTTATGCATGGTATACAATTATGCATGAATTTATTCTTTAATCATTTATGTGTATATTTAGTGATTAATAAATGGGACTTAATTACATTGGATATGTTTGCATTAAATTAATTAATTAATGTATAGGTAAATTTATTAATTTGGATGCATGCATGTGTTTATGTATAATCATGTATATGTATGCATGATTTATATGCATGTGTTTCTATTCATTTGTGTAGATGGGTATGTCATTTAATTAAGTGTATGTACTTATATTAATATGTGTTGGCATTTATTTAAGTATGCATGTATGTATGTATATGTATACTTGTATATGCATTTTAGTTAATAACAGGTATTTATTAAATTGGACATGTATGCATGTGCATGCTTGTTTATGTACGTGTACGCGTATATGTTTGTATGCACGTGTGGGTGTTTAACGTGTATTTATAATTATTTGTATGTATTGGTTGCGTGTTACTGCATTTTGGATTTGTTTGGTGAGATCCGGACCAGCAGCCCAGGAAGGAGAGCAGCGACACGGCAATCCAGAACCAGCGCAAATGACGGGCGAGCAGCGCGTTCTCCTGATCCACGCCAGGTCGTCATCGGAGACTGGCACGGTGGCCTTTCCCAGTACCCTGGCTACCCCCCTATGCAGTCCAACAGCGAAGAGCGGCACCACAACGACCGTAACGGCGACTCGCCCGGCGACGACCAGATTCCCCAATGTGAGTGTCTCTCTCTCTTTCTCTCTCTTTATTTATTAAATGATCGCAGATATTATTTTATATGTGATGTAAATTATTGAGTAGATTTCTTATGTTACATTATGTGTGGAGATCATCGAGCGTGGGGGTGGACGGTCATCTCCCGTTTATTTTACATGTTGGATGTATAGGAATATGATATGCATGATTCTTGATACATGTTAGAACCCCCATGTTTGTCCTATGTTTATCTAGAGTATTGTCGTAGACATATCAGGATGTAGCATGAGGGTAATTGAGATAGATATTGGTGATAATGATTTGGTCATGATAGATCTTAGATGTATGTACATGATATATTGTCGAGTGTTTGGTTATCATAATTGATACTTATAGAAGAAGGAATTGTGCAGCCTTATGAATCAGATATAGTTGTCAGAGTGAATAGACTAGTACTGATTATGGACATATGTTAGAACAATTATTATATCAGATTAATAGACGAGTAATGGAACTAGATGATTATAGAACTATTGGGATTATGAATTGGCTGTGATGACTTGAATCTATAGTTGAGTATATGAGGACTATCAGATGATATGTTATTAATATTAAGTATCAGAATTAACTATTCTATGTTGCAGCTATTTGAGGACATGTAAGTTATGATCTTACTTTACTTAAAGATTAGAGTTCTTAATGATTAGATGGTACATGGACTATTTCAGAGTTGGACTGTGATTTGGACTGGACTTGAGGTATAGAGGACAGTTGATATATTTTATGTAGAGGACCTCTTGACTTGATATTCTCTCATTGATAATAACTGAGTTAATGATTCATTCAGATATTGAGGTTGACCTGTTACGATGTTCTTTGAGGATGTTTCCTATTTAATATTATTCAGTGTGCGTCGACTTGTTGATCTCGAGGACATACCATATGACTCATGATTGGTTATTGATTATTTCAGTTAACAGAGATGACTTATTATGATGGTGATCTACATCTTAGAGTTTGATAATAGTTATTATTTGATCTCAGTTGTTGAGGGTATAGGATTAGAACATATTGGTGTTGAGGAGAGGACTAATTACAGATTCATTGATATGATAGTCACCGTTTTGGATTGCACTGATACGGACTGATACTTAGTGATTCATGAGAATTGTATTGAGACTATAAGTTGATGGATTAGTTATTGATATCTCTTTAACATGGATGGATGAGATTATGGTCAGCTTTAGTTGAGACTGTTTATTGAGCAGTAGCTAGACTGTTACTGTTATTTTATCCATGTTATTGAAGTTACTGGGAAAATGATTGTTTGACCGTAACCACGGTACAGTCCTATTGTTCATCGTATACACGGTTACTGCTACTGTTACTGTTACTGATATTGTTCACCGTGTATACGATTACTGATTGACTGTTACTGTACTGTTATTATTACTGTCACCGTATCGTCCCAGTGTTCTAGATAATATGGACATTGACTGGTTTAACTAAATTGAATGAATAATAATGTAAATGGACAACTTACACCGGGATTGGGGAAATTGATGGAGGAGACAGCGTCTGTATTTTGGGTGGACCTAGGATACAGGTTGCGCAGCCGACTGAGGGTTCCACTGCAGGGTTCCTGGGGGATGACTGACATCCCATCTGTTACTGTTACTGTTTCACTGTTTTCACAGTGAGATTACTGTTACTGTTACTGAGTACCTAGCGGTACGGCCTGGTTCAGCGCCAGGAAACTGAGGCCGTGGTCCCGGGTATGTACGGGACCCACCTAAAACATGGATAATGTCTCCAACCAATCAGTTTCAATAACTTAGGACCCTGATTGACACATGTAGTAGGCGTAGTATGGGATGCGTCTATTACAGGTGGCAATTGGTGTTCGCTGACATAATAAATGATAATAAACTGTTATAATGTATTGTGACTGACTATAATCATTTGAATGTGTATATGTATGCTATGATAGGAATATGATTGTAACCATGACCAGATTGAGATACAACCTAGTGACATGTGATAGATAACACGCCTTGACATTGATTGCATATTTACAGTTGTGCCAGTTATATTCTACCTTTATTCATGTTATTATCATGTGTATTACTGTTCAGCTATTTATCTTGTTATTTAGCCTTTTCTGTTTACTGTTGCTCTTACTACTATTTATGCACATTGTTTCTTCTGCACGAGTTCTTTCCCCTTTACACACACACTCATTATGGTCGCGTTCTGACGACCCTGGATTTGCACGTCCAGATATTGGACGATTATTTCTAATGTGCAGGTATTCGATGAGACGGTACGCTTGCGAATAGTTGGAGCTTCTTCCTATTCTATTCTGGTACTTTTGCACTCATGTTCCTGCTATATTCCTTGATTCTTGTATGTCGCATTTAGCCTGTCATTATATTCTTGTATTTCATGACTCTATCTTTTATCGCTTTCAACTGCCTTATTCTTGTCATTATTCATATGTTACCATGTGTAGTCTTATATGTATCATTGCAGTGATCTGGTTTAGTTTATAACTTGTTCAGGTTAACTTAGGCTTAGCGTATATGCGTGGGTATTATCCTCGCGTATATACGTCGCCATAACGACTCCGTATCTTTAGGATCGAGGCATTACAAGATGCTTCTCAGAGAACTTCCGCTCCAGAGACTCACTCCAGAGGCTATTGCTCTGGAATTTCACCACTCCGGATGCCCTTTTCACTCCGATCTTACCGTCAACTAAAACTTCAAACTCGTCCAAATGTTGTGATCAGGACTCATCAATGTCATGACCTAGAGTGCTTCGATCCGCTCTGAGATTTTAACTCCCACAGTGATGATCCGTCAAGGCAATTATTAGGCTCTACAAACTTAACAGTATTATCATATGTGCGTAGATCTGCATGCTCCGGCTCGGTGACAAATTTCGTTAGCAAGGATAATTGGCAGCAAAATTTTCAAGTACACAGCATTTCTAAGCAGTGAGTCGAATCAACTCATGCCATGTTTGAATCTGGTTCGATCACTGATCAGAGCCAGAGCATATCATCTGTGCATAAAACTCCATGCTCCTGCTCAATGACAAATTTCATTAGCAAGGATAATTGGCAGCAAGTAATATTTCATACGATCCAGGAACTTGTTGTGCGCGCAGACAATCACAACAACGAACCAATAGAGAATCCCTAGATCTCCAGCACAATGCAATCACAAGAGAAAACTCACAAACCACAAACACAAAGTTTAACGAGGTTCGGCCAACGTGCCTACGTCCTCGGGGCAATCAATAGAGAGGTTTACTATTTGGAAGATGAATACAAGTTGCTCTAAGTCTCTTTGAATGCAAGAGAACTCAAGCAAAATACAATTTTCGCAGAGATTCTAAACCCTAGAAATCCTTTAGGCTTAAATACCTCATACAACGGATCAGCAGAAAAAACCCAGAACCCGCATGTCGGTCGACCGGGACGGTCGACCGACCTCCCAATTCTCCAATACCGGTCGACCGGGCCGGTCGACCGAAAAAACCCGAGAGTTGGGGTTTGTCAGTCACAGGCTTCCGGTCGACCGGGCCGGTCGACCGAAAAAACCCGAGAGTTGGGTCTTGTCAGTCAGAGCCCTTCGGTCGACCGGGCCGGTCGACCGCTCCAACTCCTGTGCATGTTGTCCACGTCGGTCGACCGGACCGGTCGACCGACCTCTGTCATTTTCTGCTGCTGCTGCTTTTTCCTGCCCGCTGTTCCTTTGCCTTTCGTCGTAGATTCCTTGGCAATCTTCAACAGCACCTGGCATGAATTCACCTCCTCTACTGTACTCTCTCCTCCAACAATTCTCCACCTCGGTGAAGATTTTCAAATCTGAGCCGAATTCTGACTCGATAGCGGCTGCACCAACCTGGTTGCCTACGTACCCCTTGCCCAAGGGATCAAGCCGTCCGTAGTTCACCCAAATGAGCTTCAGCAAGCTCATTTCACCTGAAGGACATGGAGCAAGTCTTTGCAGTGTGCAAACTTCACTCCCGTCACCACCTTTGTAAGCATATCGGCCGGATTCTCCGAAGTGTGAACTTTCAACAAGTCAATGTCACCTTCTTCTAGAATCTCCCGTACAAAATGATACCTGACATCAATATGCTTCGTCCTTGCATGATAGACCTGGTTCCTTGCCAAGTAGATGGCACTCATGCTGTCACAGTTTATCTTCAAAATATCCTGTTCCACGCCCAGATCATTAAGTAATCCCTGAAGCCATATTGCCTCCTTCATGGCCTCTGTCAAAGCCATATATTCAGCCTCTGTGGTCGACAACGCGACGGTAGACTGAAGTGTGGAGCGCCAACTCACCGGTGCCTGTGAGAATGTGAAGACATATCCCGTCGTCGACCGGCGTTTGTCAAGATCACCTGCATAGTCTGAATCCACATAACCTATGCATTCCTGCTTTCCGGTGTTGTCCTTCTCAAATACTAGGCCTACATCAACAGTTCCCTTGATGTACCTCAGAATCCATTTCACAGCTTCCCAATGACTCTGTCCAGGATCATGCATGTATCGACTCACCATGGAGACTGCCTGTGAAATATCTGGCCTCGTACACACCATTGCATACATCAAGCTACCCACTGCATTGGCATATGGAACATGAGACATATGCTCACGCTCTTGAACACTCCTTGGAGACATCTTCGCTGACAACTTGAAGTGCGGCGCCATTGGTGTACTAACAGTCTTAGTATCTTTCCCGATATTAAACCTCTGCAGTACCTTCTCCAGATAGCCCTTCTGAGTCAAGCTTATCCTGCCAGCATCCCTGTTCCTTGTTATCTCCATGCCCAATACTTTTCTTGCTTCCCCCAGGTCCTTCATCTCGAACTCGGACGATAACGTCTTCTTCAAAGAATCAATAGCAGATCTTGACCTAGAAGCAATCAGCATATCATCTACATAGAGAAGTAGATAGATATACTCCCCTGATGGTAACTTGTTGTAGTACACACATGGATCGAAGTGGCTTCGTGTGTACTTCTTCTTTCTGATGAAGCTGTCAAATCGCTTGTACCACTGTCTAGGAGACTGCTTCAAACCGTACAGCGATTTCTTCAGCTTACATACCAACTCCTCTTTCCCTGCAGCTTCTTTGTAACCTGTGGGCTGAGTCATGTAGATCTCCTCCTCAAGATCGCCGTGGAGAAAGGCGGTCTTGACATCAAGTTGGTCAAGGTCCAACTCATTCTGCGCCACCAAAGCCAATAGAATCCGAATAGATGAGTGTTTCACTACTGGGGAGAACACCTCGTTGTAGTCGATTCCTTCTCTCTGTGCGTAGCCTTTAGCCACCAGCCTTGCCTTGTAGCGCACTGTATCTTCCTGAAGAGATCCCTGGTTCTTAGCAAATACCCACTTGCACCCTATGGCCTTCTTCCCTTTTGGCAACTTGGTAAGTTCCCATGTGTTGTTTTTATAAAGAGATTTCATCTCTTCATCCATGGCCCCTTTCCATAACTCAGCTTCTGAACTGATTTCAGCTTCCCTGAAAGTAGATGGAATAGCCTCTTCAACAACTGGAAGTGCATATGCAACAACCATATCGGTGGTGAGCCAACCAGGTCTCCTAGTATTCCTCCGTGGTCTTCCAACTGTAGTAATATCTGGAACAGTACCCATGACCTGCTCCTGATCCTCTTCAACAACTTCAGCATCTTCTTCTGCAACTTGATCACATCCCTGTGTCACCTCAGGAATGATCTTCACTGACACTGTGTCCTCTAGAGATGGTGGATTTGCATCACTCTCTACCTGCTGCAATAGCTCCTTGGTCTTGTTGGTCTCCACCTGCTGAGAGACCGTAGGCTTCATCATCGAAGCCTCATCAAATGTGGCATCCCTGCTGATTATGAACTTGTTGTCCTGTTGGTCCCAAATCTTGAACCCCTTGGTTCCTCGCTTGAAGCCAATGAACACCCCTTTCTTTGCTCTCGGATCCAACTTGTCTTCTTTGACATGGTAGTAGGCTGGACATCCGAAGACCCGTAGCAAATCATAGTCCACAGCATCTTTTCCTGACCAAGCTTCCAGAGGAGTCTTCCCCCCTATTGCAGATGACGGCAACCTGTTCACAAGATGGCATGCATGCCCCAAAGCTTCAGCCCAAAACTTCTTTGGCATTCCTGCATTTGATAACATGCACCGAACCTTCTCTAGCAAAGTCCGGTTCATTCTTTCAGCCACCCCATTCTGTTGCGGAGTTTCCCTTACTGTGAAGTGTCTCTCTATGCCCTCATCTAGACATAGCTGTAGGAACGGATCTGACTTGTACTCTCCTCCGTTGTCAGAACGGAGGACCTTGACTTTCCTTCCCGTGCTTCTCTCCTGATTAGCCTTCCACTTCACAAACAATTCTAGGACTTCACTTTTGTGTCGCATAGTGTACACCCAACATCGCCTAGAATAGTCATCAATGAACGACACAAAATAGTGGTTACCTCCAATTGATGCAGTCTTGGAAGGTCCCCATACATCCGTGTGAACATAATCAAGAATGCCTTCGGTGCAGTGTGAAGCTGTACCAAACTTCACCTTCGTCTTCTTGCCGATGATGCAATGTTCACACAGATCCAGTTTGCAGGTCTCTGCACCCTTCAGCAGCCCTTTCCTCACAAGAGCTTGCATCGATTTCTCCCCTGCATGTCCCAGCCTCATGTGCCATAGCCGGGTTAGATCTTCCTTCTGACTGGTAGAAGCTGCCACCTGCCCTGTCACTGTACTACCCTTCAAGTAATACAAATTGTTCCGGCGGTCGGGCTTCAACACCACCATTGAGCCCTTTGTCATTTTAAGAACACCTTCTTTAATAGACACACTGAGCCCCAATGATTCCAAAGCACCCACAGAGATCAAGTTCCTCTTCAGCTGAGGTACATATCTCACTTCTTTCAGCTCCCTCACCATCCCGTCAAACATCCTGATCGGAATAGTGCCTACACCCTCCATGATGCACGGATGATCGTCGCCCATGACGACCGAACACCCTCCAACTTCTCAAGACTGGTAAACCAATCTCGATTAGGGCATACATGATATGTAGCACCTGTGTCCAGGATCCACTCTTTATCCACCGAGTAACCTACAACAGGAGTAGTCACTGAAAAAGAGAACTCTGAAGAATCTGAATCTGCTCCATCTGCCTGTGATTTACCGCTTGTAGCCTTTGTCACCCTTGCCAGATTTGCCTCAGACTTTGATTCCTTCTTCTTCCCCTTGTACTTTGGACAGTCAACCTTCCAGTGCCCAATCTCTTTGCAGAACATGCACTGATTTTTCTTAAGATCCCTGAAGCCCGACCTAGACTTCGATCTTCCTCTCACCTCCTTGCCTTTCCTCGATGAATTCCTGCCTCTTACTTCCAAAGCCTCCGCTGATGAACTAGACCGACCTGAATGTCTCTCATTCTTCCTTGTCTCATAGCTCATCAGTGCTGACGACACTTCATCATAAACTAAGGTTTGCCTTCCATTTATGAATGTCATAGTGAATGTCTCATACTCCTCCGGTGGGAGTGAGTTCAGGAGAATAACTGACTTGTCTTCCTCACTTACAGTGACATCCACATTTAGCAAGTCTGTAAGAAGCTTCGTATATCGGTTAATGTGCTCGTTTACTGTGCTTCCCCTCTGCATCCTGAACTGATACAGCTTACTCTTAAGTTGCAACCTAGACTCCACACTCTTTGTCAGGTACTTCTTCTCAAGAGTATTCCACAGTTTCTTCGCTGACGTCTCATGTTGTACAAGATATTTGATGTCTTGTGACAAGCATGAACGTATCAAGCCACATGCCGACCTATTCATCTTCGCCCACTCTTCCTCAGTAGTAGTGGTCTTCTTCCTCTCTAATAGGAGCGTGTCCTCGAGGTTCTGTGCATTCAATGCATCCATGACCTCACACCTCCACATCCCGAAATTATTAGTTCCATTGAACTTGACAACTTCGATCCTTGAGTGATTCATTGTTTTAACGGAAGTAGTTTCTTCTGCCATTGAGGTCTTCTTTTGATTCTCTATTTATGCGGAAGAATAATCCAATTGAAAATAGATCTCTACTCAGATAAAAATGAGATTTTTACCTGCCTCTTGAAACCCTAGATCGAGTTTCTCACCGGATCTACTCCAAACACTGATTCAACAAGCCCTCCTTGCGTCCTCCTGAGATCGACACACGATCTCCTCGAACACCAATACCTCTGACCTGAGATCGACACACGATCTCCACCTGATCAGATCTGGAGCCCTTCGAATCCTCAGAATCCCAAGCGTAGCCTGAAGCTCTGATACCACTTGTTGTGCGCGCAGACAATCACAACAACGAACCAATAGAGAATCCCTAGATCTCCAGCACAATGCAATCACAAGAGAAAACGCACAAATCACAAACACACAGTTTAACGAGGTTCGGCCAACGTGCCTACGTCCTCGGGGCAATCAATGGAGAGGTTTTTCTATTAGGAAGATGAATACAAGTTGCTCTAAGTCTCTTTGAATGCAAGAGAACTCAAGCAAATACAATTTTCGCATAGATACAAAACCCTAGAAATCCTTTAGGCTTAAATACCTCATACAACGGATCAGCAGAAAAAACCCAAAACCCGCATGTCGGTCGACCGGGACGGTCGACCGACCTCCCAATTCTCCAATACCGGTCGACCGGGCCGGTCGACCGAAAAAAACCCGAGAGTTGGGGTTTGTCAGTCACAGGCTTCCGGTCGACCGGGCCGGTCGACCGAAAAAACCCGAGAGTTGGGTCTTGTCAGTCAGAGCCCTTCGGTCGACCGGGCCGGTCGACCGCTCCAACTCCTGTGCATGTTGTGCACGTCGGTCGACCGGACCGGTCGACCGACCTCTGTCATTTTCTGCTGCTGCTGCTTTTTCCTGCCCGCTGTTCCTTTGCCTTTCGTCGTAGAGTCCTTGGCAATCTTCAACAGCACCTGCATGAATTCACCTCCTCTACTGTACTCTCTCCTCCAACAGAACTTCTATAAACTAACTCTGGCTGAAGTTTGCAAGGAAAGAACTCTCAAAAATTGTTTTGTTTGAGTATTAGCTCGAATGTATGGTTCTCACAGAGAATTTTCTCCTATGAAGTTAAAAGAAATGCAAGTTTGTTATGTGAATGATTGATACCTTCACAGTAACAATAACAACTGCAACACCATTTTCCAAGATTCATGGAAGAGTTTCCTTGTGTCACTGACGCCTATAGACGGAACAACTTGTGGCAATGCCTTTTCCACTGCAAAGGAGCAAAGAGAATAAAGTATACTGAAGAGGCATAACGGTTTCAAAACAGAGAAAGTAAGGATCAATTATAGCCTCAGTTATAGTGCACATATGAGAAAAAATTACCAGAGAATTTTGAGCCTGACATGCATCATCAATCAGTAAGACTTTGTAGCTGTTTCCACCCCCCAAGATTTTTTTTAATCTCTCAACCGTCAATGTCCTTCTGTAATAGATTGTGAAAGCATCTAATCAGGCTTATATCTGAAAAAGACTTATAGTAGTAGTAGTAGTAGTAGTAGTAGTAATAAAGGATAATTTAACATTGGTTTTGTTTTGCTAAATGTGATTATCTAGGCACGAGAGAGACAATACGTGAATGTCATGTTTATACGGCAACAACTATAGTTGTCATTGACACAATTTACTGACACGTGTCAGAAAAAAAGCTTTCCAACAAAACAGTTATCATATAAAAGGAGAGCTAAGAGTTATTACTAAGTGCAACATGAAGTTAATAAGACATTCCATCTTTCCTAACCTTGCCAGGATAAATATTACAAATGGAGGTAGCATATCTCTGTGAATCTGCATGCAATTATGAACATGCCCTCACTGACAAGTTTGGTAATCTAGTAGAAGAGTGATCTTTATAAATTAAAGAAAAAAAGAAAAAGAAAAAGAAAAGAACACCCAGAGATCTAAAATGTTGTTAGACGTAGAGGTTAATCCCAATCAAAAATCAAACCATCCAAGAGATGTGAGTGAATAAAAGGTGCATAACTGCATATCCTTGGAGTTTAACATATTAGGTAAGAAAGATAGGGGGTTATTTAATACAATGATGATGTGAAATTATCTCCAAAATCTAAGTAATGGGGTTACACAACAGGCATAATAGAAACAAAAGATATGAAAACTAAAAACACAACTAGGTTGTTTACTAAAATTTTTCTTTTCATATCTTCACTCCACTAATGCTCCATGCTTGGGAATAAACACTTGAACACCATACGGACGACTCCCCCTTTGCCAAAAATGGATTCTTGTAGTAATTGCAAGGTATTGTAAGATCACCTAGAGGGGGGGTGAATAGGTGATGGCTAATCTAATGGTCACTTATGAACAAATAATGCGGAATTAAAACTAAGTTGACCAAATTAAACTTCTTTTAATTAAACACTTATGTATAACACAAGAGTGTTGCCGAATTCCCCTTGCGAGGCTCTGGACAAACTCCTCTAGATTCCCCTTGAATGGGTTGAGGTGCCGCGTTGGCTCTCTTGGTTGAATACTAGTGTTAACAACAATCCCAAGCAAGTATGTATATCAATTATGAGCACAAGGGAATATATCATGCATATATAAGATGAACACAATAAATGAATGCAAGATATAAAATAGAGACAAAAAGAGAAAGAGAGCAAGAGTGAGCAATCGCAAACACAAAGGGTTTGTTTCGAGGTTCGAGCACACTTGCTCTACATCCCCGCCTTCGACACACGAAGGATTTCCACTATGCAAGATCCCACCGGATCTCTCCTCGGTGCCGCAACACCTACAAGCTCTCGGACTCCAAGTCCCTTACACACGCAAGTCCACCGACTCGCCGAGGCCGCACCTCAAACTACAAGTCCTCACTAGGACCCAACAACACCAAGTCCTCACTAGGACCCTCAATCAAACCGCGAACACAACCGTCCGCCTTCTCAAAGAACAAGAAATGATCTCTTGGTGATCTAAACACTTGATCACCAATTACAAACTCTCACTACAACTCTCCTATAGGATGAATAGCTCAATGGATGCTCAAGTGTAGTGTGAGAAATCAAGGAAAGAACTTTTGATGGAAAACTCAAGAAATCACAATAAACACTCTCTTGATAAAAACTCCCTTTAAGATGGGAAGTATTTGCACTCAATTATGTGGAGAGAACTTCTGAAATCAGTTGGAAAAACTAGCTCAAAGGTCTCCAAAATCTTCTACCAAAAACAGTTGACAAGACCCCCTTTTATAGGCTGTCAGAAAATAGAGCCGTTGGGGCTCTGTCAGTGCTACCGGTCGACCGGTCCGGTCGACCGGCAACGGTCAAAAATGTGACCGTTGCAGCCTCCGGTCGACCGGCCCGGTCGACCGCGCAACTGGAGAAGAGAGTAAACTCTCTGTCGGTCGACCGGCCCGGTCGACCGATAATTCCCGAGAGCAAAGCTCTCTGAAGCGGTCGACCGGTCCGGTCGACCGATCCTCCAGTGCACACTGGCGTGCACGCTGTGCACGTCCGGTCGACCGACCCGGTCGACCGGCCTCTGTCAGTTCTGAAAAATCAGAACTGGCAGAACCAGAAAATAGGGATTAAGGATTGGTCTTTGGCTTAATAAAATCCCAGAAATTCACAGTAAATCCAGAAAATAGTTTCAATCAAAATAAAAACTGTTTTTCTAAAAATATGTTTTTCTAAAACTTGTTTTTCCATAACTTCACAAAATACAAAAACAAGATATTTTGAACTTATAAAGCAAAGTGTGTATGGATATGATCCACCACACAATCAAGATGAAATATCTAGTTTTTAACATAAAGCACTAAACTTGTTTTGGTTAAAGGATATGTATATAAGAAATTACCAAAACCCAAAGTAGATATTTTGTCATAAGGAAAATCTCATTAAATACAAAAACAAGATATACTTTAAAGGCATAGTGTGTATGGATATGATCCACTACACAAATAAGATGAATATCTAGTTTTTGACATAAGGCTCTAAACTTGGTTTTGAAAGATATGTATATAGGTAACATCAAAAACCAAGACATGTATTTTGTCACAAGGAAAAAATCTTTTTCTAAATAAAAATTCTTTTCTAAACAAGAAAATCTTTTACCAACATGAAAGAGTCTTTTCTAACTAAAAATTCTTTTATGAAAAGACAATTAAATCTCAAGAGTGTGTGTGTGATATGACTTGAGCAATCCACCAATCTATTCTATCCTTTACATTTTTATCTAAAACAAATAAAAATCTTATACCTAGACACAAGTCTTCATCCTCTTGAAGTCTTCCCTTGAAGTCTTCTCATCTACTTGACTTGGTCCAAGCTTGATCCAAAAGCTCCTTGGATCACATCGTGCTAGCTCCAAATCTTGACATTTTATCCTTTGTTGAGCTTTGCACCTACTAAGATCTTGATAAAGAATCTGTCACTAATTAAACAAGATCATTAGCAAATATAACTACATGAGTTGATCATCATCAAAACTAGAGTGATAGGCCTTTGGGCCAACAATCTCCCCTTTTTGATGATGACAAAACTCATGACGTATATATGCATGGATTAAAGTAAAGCTTCAAAGAAGCTCCCCTTAACTCATGCATACAAAATAAATGATAAATATGATCATGAAGCACATGAATATGGATGCAAATATGGAGATGCAACAAGCATAAATCAAAATCTTTTTACTCCTATTTGCATAAATCAAAACACATATGCATAAATACAAATCTTAATTCCCCTTAAGTAAGAAGGACAAATACTTCTCCCCCTTAAGCAAGGAAATCATGCATATATATCAAAACAAAAACACAAATACTTCTCCCCCTTTTTGTCAATCATCAACAAAGGGTTCAAAGTAAAATCAAATCAACAAATTTTCTCCCCTTTATGTCAAAAATAAAGAAGTTAAGGAGGGGCAATACAAATCAAAAATTTTGAATTTTTCTCATCAAAACAAAATCATTAATTCTATTTTATCAAAACAAATTTTGAATTTTCTCTTTGATATCAAATAAAAAATATTGATACCATTTTAAAATCTAATGCATAAGCTTGAAAAATAAGATTTGAATTAAGCTTAGCATTAACAACACATGAAGAATTCGAACTAGTTAAATGAGAGTGTTTAACAACTAGTACGAAATCCTTCTATCAAGGAATAAATCTAAAGATTTTCATGAAATAGCAATGAAACACAAAACACTCAAACACTCTAATCTATAAAGTCCAAATAGTTTCAAAAGAAGTGAGTGTACTAATGTTATGTGAAACATGACATTATGAAAATGGCAATAAGGTACAATATTCCTTAGAAAATCATAAACATCAAAATTATCTCACATTTTTTATTAAATCATTGAAAACAAAATCTATATGTCAAGATATATGTATGTTTTGACAATACATGAAATATACATACATATCTCTTAAACTCAAGTGAGTCTATATGAATGGATTTGCATTGAAGGCAAAAGACTCAAGAGTTATACATGTATATTTTAAGGTTTGGCAAAACACACATATACATGAAATAAAAGGCACATGATCATAAATCAAATCCAAAAGGTGAACATAAGTTTAAATATGTATGAATCATCAAACTAAGCAATACAAGTACATTTCAAGGGTTCAAATAAGCATTTAAGCACACTTACTAATAGATCTTTTTGAGGCCCATGATATGTTCAAGTATAAATCCTAGTGTTGATAAAAACTAACATATAAACTAATATTCAAATCATGAAGCATTAAATTTTAAGAAAAATTGAATCATGTGACAATCTCAAAAACTATTTGAAGAATACATAACTAGTATAAATTGTTTTTGAAAACTAGTTAAAGATCCTTCAAATATGTCAAATCATATGTTTTTCATGAATGAGACTAAGTACATAAAAATCCAAGCACTCATAGTCCATAAAGCTCATAAATATATTTTTGAATAAAAGATGAGTGTTCAAAGGTTATGTAAATAGTATTTCATGAAAGTTGTCATTGAAGCTCAAATCACATAGAAATCATTGTTATCAAATCAACACAAAATCATTTTTATTAAAAACTACAATCTTCATGGTATATGTATGAATTATACAAATCTAACAATACACATACATATCCCAAAATTGTAAAAGAGTCTATCAAATATTTGCATGAAAGCTAGAGACTCACGGGTATACATGTATATTTATTAGATTTGAATTAAACACACATATACATGAAGTAAAATCAAAGATAGGCATAACAAGTATAAATGACCGAATCATCAAAACTAGCCTATACACATGCATATAGTGGATACAAATGAGCATGAAGTACAAATATGTATGAGTCAATTGTAGTTCACTATTCATATATGTATAAATGCAAGTTTTGACACATTCTACATTTAAGCATGTAAATGCCACATGAAGCACAAATCAAATAAAATCATGAACATGCTATATGACATATGAAATTAAAAGCATGTACATAAAATTAGGAGTTTAGAGGTTGTTACCAACTCCAAAGCTCCAAGCATGGTGGTTGACCCACCAAAATTCCTTGATAGCGATGCAACCCAAAAGTATGTCCGTCATGTCCAAGTGCATCTACTACCAAGGTACCATCCCTCTCACGTTTTGAGAGAGCCCTCACCTACATCACAAGTAAAAGGTGGGGGTTTGGTACCCATTTTTCTTGGGTCCTTTGGGGTTAGCTTTATTATAAGGAACCCAAAATCCTTTAGACATAGCAAAATATAAGTTATGCTTCTTATCAAAACAATATTTTGCTAAATGGCCTTTGCGACCACAATGTGTACAAGTGTACACCCTATCATGATGCTTATGAGTGTGATTGTGATCGTGATGTGCAACATAAGCATGAGCATGATGTGTATGTGCATGAGCATGGGGAACTTGTTTCTTTTGAAACAAAGATTCCAACTTAGAATGATTGAATGCACAAGAGTTCAAAGTTGAACTCAAATTCTCCATTTTATTTTTCAAATTCTTAATCTCATTAGTTGTGGCATGAAAAGCATGATGAGATAAAGAATCATTTTTCTTTTTCTTTTGAAAAACCTTATCCTTTTCTTTTTCAACAAATTTTCTTTTTAAAGATTTATTTTCTTGAAAAACGATTTCCTTTGTTTTTCCACCAAATCAATCTTATCCTTCAAAATAGTGTTCCCTTCACATAAATCATTTAATTTTGAAAATAAGGAAACATTCTCATTTTTCAAAACTTTATTTTCTTTTTCTAAACATGCAAGTTTATTTCTAAAAGAATCATTTTCTACATGCATGCAATCAATGTTCTTTTTCATCTTTTTATTATCTTTTCTTAACATGTCATATTTCTCAAGAATTGTTTGGCAAAATGAAGTGAGCTCATCATATGACATGTCCTCATCATCGGATTCGGAATTTACCTCAAGGGGGTCATCCCCTTGGACCATAAAGCATGCGTTGGAGGTGTCGCTTCCAACGTCCGAGTCACTCCCCGCATAGTATAGATCTTTTTCGCCGAGGGAGGTGATGATGTTCCATACTACAAAAGCCGATTCAACATTAGAAACCCTAGATAAATAATCATCATTTAGGGTTGACTTAATAGCATGAAGGGCTTTTGCATTAGCCTCAATGTTCTTACCATTTAAGCAATATTCTTTATTAGTTGTGGCAAGATATACACTAAGGCCAAGTCCTTTGAGGAACAAAGACATCTTAACCTTCCAAATTTGGATGTTAAGAGTGTCAAAGGTGGGTGGTGACATGAAGTCCATGGTGTGTGTACAAAATATTGTGATTAGCCTAAAGGAGGATCTTTAACTCTAGGTTGTTAGACCCAATATCAAGAGCACTTGGCTCTGATACCAATTGTAAGATCACCTAGAGGGGGGGTGAATAGGTGATGGCTAATCTAATGGTCACTTATGAACAAATAATGCGGAATTAAAACTAAGTTGACCAAATTAAACTTCTTTTAATTAAACACTTATGTATAACACAAGAGTGTTGCCGAATTCCCCTTGCGAGGCTCTGGACAAACTCCTCTAGATTCCCCTTGAATGGGTTGAGGTGCCGCGTTGGCTCTCTTGGTTGAATACTAGTGTTAACAACAATCCCAAGCAAGTATGTATATCAATTATGAGCACAAGGGAATATATCATGCATATATAAGATGAACACAATAAATTGAATGCAAGATATAAAATAGAGACAAAAAGAGAAAGAGAGCAAGAGTGAGCAATCGCAAACACAAAGGGTTTGTTTCGAGGTTCGAGCACACTTGCTCTACATCCCCGCCTTCGACACACGAAGGATTTCCACTATGCAAGATCCCACCGGATCTCTCCTCGGTGCCGCAACACCTACAAGCTCTCGGACTCCAAAGTCCCTTACACACGCAAGTCCACCGACTCGCCGAGGCCGCACCTCAAACTACAAGTCCTCACTAGGACCCAACAACACCAAGTCCTCACTAGGACCCTCAATCAAACCGCGAACACAACCGTCCGCCTTCTCAAAGAACAAGAAATGATCTCTTGGTGATTTAAACACTTGATCACCAATTACAAACTCTCACTACAACTCTCCTATAGGATGAATAGCTCAATGGATGCTCAAGTGTAGTGTGAGAAATCAAGGAAAGAACTTTTGATGGAAAACTCAAGAAATCACAATAAACACTCTCTTGATAAAAACTCCCTTTAAGATGGGAAGTATTTGCACTCAATTATGTGGAGAGAACTTCTGAAATCAGTTGGAAAAACTAGCTCAAAGGTCTCCAAAATCATCTACCAAAAACAGTTGACAAGACCCCTTTTATAGGCTGTCAGAAAATAGAGCCGTTGGGGCTCTGTCAGTGCTACCGGTCGACCGGTCCGGTCGACCGGCAACGGTCAAAAATGTGACCGTTGCAGCCTCCGGTCGACCGGCCCGGTCGACCGCGCAACTGGAGAAGAGATTAAACTCTCTGTCGGTCGACCGGCCCGGTCGACCGATAATTCCCGAGAGCAAAGCTCTCTGAAGCGGTCGACCGGTCCGGTCGACCGATCCTCCAGTGCACACTGGCGTGCACGCTGTGCACGTCCGGTCGACCGACCCGGTCGACCGGCCTCTGTCAGTTCTGAAAAATCAGAACTGGCAGAACCAGAAAATAGGGATTAAGGATTGGTCTTTTGGCTTAATAAAATCCCAGAAATTCACAGTAAATCCAGAAAAATAGTTTCAATCAAAATAAAAACTGTTTTTCTAAAAATATGTTTTTCTAAAACTTGTTTTTCCATAACTTCACAAAATACAAAAACAAGATATTTTGAACTATAAAGCAAAGTGTGTATGGATATGATCCACCACACAATCAAGATGAAATATCTAGTTTTTAACATAAAGCACTAAACTTGTTTTGGTTAAAGGATATGTATATAAGAAATTACCAAAACCCAAAGTAGATATTTTGTCATAAGGAAAATCTCATTAAATACAAAAACAAGATATACTTTAAAGGCATAGTGTGTATGGATATGATCCACTACACAAATAAGATGAATATCTAGTTTTTGACATAAGGCTCTAAACTTGGTTTTGAAAGATATGTATATAGGTAACATCAAAAACCAAGACATGTATTTTATCACAAGGAAAAAATTTTTCTAAATAAAAATTCTTTTCTAAACAAGAAAATCTTTTACCAACATGAAAGAGTCTTTTCTAACTAAAAATTCTTTTATGAAAAGACAATTAAATCTCAAGAGTGTGTGTGTGATATGACTTGAGCAATCCACCAATCTATTCTATCCTTTACATTTTTATCTAAAACAAATAAAAATCTTATACCTAGACACAAGTCTTCATCCTCTTGAAGTCTTCCCTTGAAGTCTTCTCATCTACTTGACTTGGTCCAAGCTTGATCCAAAAACTCCTTGGATCACATCGTGCTAGCTCCAAATCTTGACATTTTATCCTTTGTTGAGCTTTGCACCTACTAAGATCTTGATAAAGAATCTGTCACTAATTAAACAAGATCATTAGCAAATATAACTACATGAGTTGATCATCATCAAAACTAGAGTGATAGGCCTTTGGGCCAACAGGTATCTCATGGACGAGCAAATAGACTAATGACCATGAACACAAAATCATCACAAATGATTAAAGAAAATGTTAAGACAACAGTAATGCGATGGCATATTACACAGCTGAAATCCCAATTTCAATGCAACAGGAGGGCAAGTGTGGTATGCCAAAATTCAGCCCAGATTTGATTGTAACACTAAAAGGGAAACTCGATAAGAGATTTTATAATGGTAAAATCATAGTCGGATGAAGATTTGTCTAATGTGCTAGGAATCCAGGATGATACACAAGTAGGAAACCGCTGTCTGAGTCTTGGGTCAAAAATTATTTTAATTCATTAGGATTGGGTTTAAATCCAATCCTAATGTCCTTTTTTTCAGAGTAAATCCTAATGTCTTTTAGCACACTAACACACCTAAAGTCTGATGGATGCCAGAAACTCCAGAACAGCTCGAATAAGTCTTTCTAAGTGACCAAGATTTTCTTGGTGATTTTTGAATTATAATTAAACCTTAAATCCTTCAGAAAAATAAAAGGAATCAATTTGTACCCAATTCATCTGTTATTAACACTAACCATTCTTTGACAACAAGAAGGTGACACAAGCGCTGGACACTCTCTTACGATGACCTTATATTTATCTACACCCCTCAAAAGTCCACAGAAAAGAAAACACTTCAACCAAGTGAAGGGCATTGCTCTCATCTAAAAAGAAAAGATCAGAAACAAACAATTAGATATCTCATGCCCGAAAAGAAAACATTGTAGAAATATACTGGCAACACAGGGTTCATTTGTAACAACTTCCTGTGGATTTTTACAATCATAGTTAGCTCAGGAGCAATGAGAAACCAAAGTACAATTTAAATTTAAACCAAAAAACTGGTTAATCTTCGATCATTAGCACCAATAAACAAAGATTAGAACCAAACAAGATGTGAACAACAAAAGGTGTACACAGGTCACAGGGACTTAGCTAAACATCCAAGCAAAATCAATAAAAAGGAAAAATATGAATAAGCCATAACTACTGTATTTTACAAGAAGAAGGAATTAGGTATTGGCTATACTTTGGTCCGTCCTTTTCTGTTCATCCTCTAAAAACCATAAAAAAAAAACTCCTGAAAATCAAAGAATGAGATGATTTTCTCTAGCTTGGGGAAAAGATTCAGAGAGCCATTGAATGATATCACACAGCCAATAAGCAAAATCCAAAGAATGGCAGTTAGCAGTTAATGATAAAATATGTCAAAGGTATATTATCTAGACTTTCTGGAGAAGTTCCCTAATTCCATATCAGTGATGTCTCTAAATATCTAAGAAATTCCCCATTGGTATTTTGGGTGTCTCACATCCATTGGAGAAGACTACGCGATAAAGTGGATGAGATTCAAGAAGATTCAGGAGTGTGCACATATATGCACAGGCTCAGGCCGTTGACAACAGTAGATGGTTGTTGACAGCGAGCCAGGGCGGTCGATCGCGAGCCAACAGAGACTAAGGATGATTTAGTCTACCGACATCTACATGTAGTTGTCTACAGCTGAACACTGCCTGTCGAAAGCAGTCAACAGGGGATCAACGACTTCAACAGAGACCAACCGTGTCTCAGTCACGCAGCTGTCGACAGCTACAGGAAATTTCAGAATCTGAATTGTTTCAGATTATGATTTTTAAAAAGGTTTCCAAATTTCTTCTTTCAGAGGCAGTTGATTGGATGACTAAGATGATTTTACTCAAGATTTAAAAAGTCTAGATTTACTCTAAATATTTATAAAATCCCTAGGATTGTTTATATATTGAGATCAAGAGAGAAATTTTCACCTTGTATTGAGAGTTTGAGATCCAAGAGAGAGATTCTTGTAAATCTTGTATTACTTCTCAAGTTAATAAGATTTTCTGCCCCTCCTCTCTTAAATCTTGTGTTTCTTGATTTGTGTTCTTCCACTTATAATGATCGTAGATCTCTCGATACTTTCGCGTTACTCTTATTGTTTGGTGGTATCTATCACAACAATTAGCATCAGAGCGATAGCTAGCAAGATGATCACAATGAAATTCAAGGAGTAAAAAGCCAAGGTGGAGAATCAGAAAAGGTGAAACGTGAAGTTCTTGAGGTCAGATAATGGGGGCAAGTATATATCTTCAAAATTCAACCAGTACTTAGCTAGTTAAGGTATTGAAAACCATCTAACTTTCCAGGAGGTTCAGAACAACATGGAGTAGCAGAGCGTATGAATCGGACACTTACAGAACGTGCCCCCAGTATGAGGTTATAGGCTGACATGTCAGAAGATTTGGGCAGAGGCAGTGAGTCATGCAAGCTATTTAGTAAACAAGTCACCATCTACAGTTGTTAATCTTCAGATCCCAAAAGAGATATGGCAATGAGAGTCAGTGGACTTTTCAACCTTACAGATATTCGACTGCCCGACATACATTTTAGTTGATAGTAAAAGAGGAAAAAGCTGGAGTCCAAGTCAAGAGGTGTTACTTCATTGGTTTCACTAAGAGATCCTAGACATACAGACTTTGGAATCCAAAGAAGAAGAGTGCTTTTGTTAGTAGAGATGGGGTCTGTGATGAAGAATCAATGTTATAAGAAAAGTCAAAGACGGAGGACAAGGCGCAAGATGAAGCTTCAGACTCTCAGACCAAGGAGTTTGAGTTTTCAGATGACCTCATCAAGCCTGTCAGATAAGATGAAGACTTCTCAGGTTCTGATGGAGATAAGCAAGTAGCTACTCAAGAGCCACATGTGCAGCCTAGACCGTTGAGGCAGTCAAACAGAGTTTCAGTACCAGTAATCAGATATGGCTGAGATGAAAACCAAGTCTCTTTTGCATTAATAACGAAAGTCGGAGATTCTAACAGTTACAAGGAAGCAATCGAAGCGGATGACAGTGACAAGTGGGCCATAGCCATGGAACATGAAATGGAGTCTTTGGAGAATAATCAAACATAAGATTTGGTGAATCTATCAAGGTTCTAAAGCGATAGGTTGCAGGTGCGTCTTTCAGAAGAACAATGGGCAATATAAGGCAAGGCTAGTTGCCAAAAGGTATTCTCAGAAGGAAGGTATTGACTATAATGAGATTTTCTCTCATGTAGTCAAGCATACATCTATTTAATTGTTGTTGACAATTGTGGCTCAAGGTGATTTCGAGTTGGAGCAGCTAGATGTGAAAACAATATTTCTGCAGAGTGAGCTTGAAGAGAGGATATACATGAAGCAACCTAAAGGGTTCTTTCAGGAAGGTCAAGAAAATAAGTTGTGTCTCCTCAAGAAGTCCCTTTATGGGCTGAAGCAGTCTCTCAGGCAGTGATACAAGTGGTTCGACTCATTTATGATCAAGGCCAACTGCACCAGATATAAGTATGACACTTGTGTTTATTTCAAGCAGTGCAATAATGATCTCGCATATTTGCTGTTGTATATGGATGACGTCTTGATTGCTGCGAGAAATAAAACACATATTCAGAAGTTTAAAGCTCAGCTAAAAGAGGAGTTTAGCATAAAAGATTAGGGAGAAGCCAAGAAGAATTTAAGTATGGAGATCAGTCGAGACAGGAGTACAGACAAACTCTAGCTATCCCAGGAGAATTATGTATTGTGTAAAATGCTGACATAACAAAAGGGAAACACCGAGTGGAAGACTCGACAATGGAAGTGTAGAAGCGATTTACCACTAATAAGCAATAACACTAATATTTATATTTTTATTCTATTTTTTAATTCCCTTTTCTTTTACCGTGAAGAAGAAGCGAGAAAGCCATTATATCTGGCATCAACCAAATATTACTATGCTATTGGCTATTTTGTTCCCACTCTCGATATTACGTTCGTTGTATTCTTTTTTTTCTTTTCCTCTTGAGTTTAAAATTTTATTGTTTAATGTTGGTATACAAACTGCTGAAGGTTAAACAGGTCATACTTGATTCATACTTGAACGCGGAGAAAAAAGATTATGAAGCTAGGAAAGATAGCTCAAGTTGGTTTTATTTTAGAACAAAATATTTGTTTCATGTATATATAATGATTTCTCGATGGCTATAATATTCTATATAATTGCTATATGAAAATTATTGTACAGGTTTATATTGTTTCCTAATTTTCAGCAAATAAAAGAAAGAAAGAACGTTATCCCCAAAAAAAAAGAAAAAAAGTTAGAAAGGGCATACAAACTATATAAGGTATATGCGAGTGCTCATTTAATTTAATTTAATTTTTTTCCTCAATCATTGTTTTCTTTTCTTCTAGATATTTTTCTCCTTTTTTCAGTTCTTTATTTGCGAGATTTATTCTACTATTTTTTATTCAAGTCTATTTTTTCCAAGTATTTTTTCATCTTTATTCGATTTTATTTACGTTTATATTTATTTGTAATCTTTTCTAGATGTTTATTGTCATATCTTTTCTTCCTTGCATTGACTCAATCTGTTTCTACTCGCATGAATAGGTAATTTTCCCTTTTCCTATTTGAAGTTAAGTTGTGTTCTTTTATTTTAACCTTTTAAACTTTGTTGGTTTTCTCAAAATATTAACGTTAACTATTTGTTTCCCAATTAGTTCATAACAGAGTTAACAGTGAGCAGGAAATAACTTTTTTGTCCTTCCCTGATAAAGAAACCCGTGCAAGACACGGGATGAGCTAAGGGTAAGTTCATCATAAAATATACACGTGAAAGTCAGGTGATCACACGCCAGACGGAAAGTTAACGGGAAGGAGGTTTTTGAAAATTTTAAAGATAATTGAAGGAGTTATTTTGAGATTTCAGAAGTTGAGAGGAATTTTCTAAAAAAATCAGAAAAGTACAAAGGATGAGAGGAATTTTCTGAAGAAAAATACATAAAAGTATAAAGAGAGATTAAGAGTAACTTTTTCCTTTTTGACATTCGGAAATTTTTCGCGACTGCAATCCGTGTACAAATATGTAAATCTTAATCTTTAAATTTACACTTGTTTCAAATCGCACGACTGATGATTCGTTCGCACATGTATTAATGAAATATTGGTATACTTTAAAAATAAGAATCGAGCACTGTCATGAGAAACCGATCTACTAATATATGTTTATGATCACCTTAATTAAACCATTTATATCACAACTCATTTATAATATGTACATTATTGTGTGACTTCATATATAATATTCATATTGTTTATTTCACATTAATTATAATATAATATACCTCCTGAAGGAGAATCACGCGCACATTGATTATAATATAATATTCAACTCGGGAACGACACATTGACAAAGACTAGACATGTTTTTATCTGCATTCCTCGTACCATATATATATGTATGTGGACCCCTCCTGCATTCCTCGTACCATATATATGTATGTGGACCCCTCCTGCATTCCTCCTATCTTATCTCTATATATGGGACCCCTTCTGCACTTCTCCTTACAATGAGATATGGACTCCTCAACTCCTCGCAAGGTGCTGCCTCAGGTGAACTTGTCGTCCGCACTCCAGCCCGGGACTGAGGAATGGGCCGGGGTCCGGTCGCAGGTCATGCAGGCTCTCAAGACCTACGGCTGCGTGGAGATTGTGTCCGACAAGCTCACGGAGGAGCTGCGTGAGGCAATCTTCGGGAGAGGCATGAAGGACCTCTTCGGGCTGCCTGTCGAGACCAAGATGCTGAACAACAAAGGCATGCCAGACCAAAGAGGCTACATCGCCAACTTTCCGGGCTTGGACATTTATGAAAGCCTGCTCATCACTGAGCCCACAGACCATAAACGTCTCCACGAATTCACCACGCTCATGTGGGGGGAGAAAGGGAATCCTGCCCTCGGTAATATCAGGACCCTCTCACTAAAATTTTTAAATCTGGCAATACTAGAAATCATAAAATACAACTATTATTTTGCAGAAATTATCATATTATCCTTAAATTTATGAAGCGAACAATAGAACAATTAAGAGGAGCATGATAGTTGACAGTTTTGAAATGAATCTCAACCATTTAGATTTTTTCACATGAGCATGCAGTGACGCAGTCTTCAGCTTCGTGATGCTACTAAAGGAGTTGGATGAAATGGTGATGAAGATGGTGTTCGAGGCACTCGGAGTGAGCAAGTACTTGCACTCACATCTGGAGTCTCTTGTTCAATCCCTCCGGCTATCTCACTACAGTGCTCCTAAGACTCAAGACCCTACCCTGGCCTCGGAATCCATACAGACTTGACATCAATCTCAATTGTGTGCCAGCATGAATGGGAGGGACTGCAAATACTAACAAAGGATGGTTCATGGATCACACCATCACGCAACTCGCTCGTCTTCCTCGTTGGTGATGTGTTGTCGGTATGTTCCCTTCCTAGAACGTGAACAAAACGTTCCATTAATAACATCATGATGAAATCATATGATCAGTGAAAAGGGATGTCACAAGTTCAAACCTGCATGTCACTAATATTATTTTAGAGTTATATACTACAATAATGACTCATTATCGACAATAATAAGACATGAGGACGGAACGAGTTTATATCACGACCCCATTGTCATTTTAAGTACAAATCACATATACTACATAATGAGTAATTTTTTACTATATAAGAATTAATTGCTAAATTAATGTGTACAAAATAGAAAATCTAGTACACAAACTAGATGAGAATAATGGAAAATGGACTGAAAAATGAGCAAGATAGATCTACCTTCCTCACCTATCTAGTTCATCAAGCCTTCAATTTTAAATCAATAAACCATTATTATGTTGCACAGTTCATGAATCAATAACAACACGTAACAATAATTCAAGCTCAGATCAAATCGACAACTTAAATATCAAAAAACTCAATCCTAATGTATTTGTCCTTTATTCAATCTTTTCAATTTAGGAATTTGAAGAAGATAACATTTTGCAAGAAATTCTTAATTTAATTCACATTAAAATGTTACTAAATTTTTTCTTACCTAGAAAACAAGTTCGATTACTCTAATTTTCAAATTTATTTATTTTTCTTATTATCTACTATTTCAATTTTTGTAATGCTTCTTTATGTGTTAATATTTCTGATTATGATTATATATATATATATTATATATATATATATATATATATATATATATATATATATATATATATATATATATATATATATATATAGAGAGAGAGAGAGAGAGAGAGAGAGAGAGAGAGAGAGAGAGAGAGAGATAGACTTGTATCCTTTCAAAAGGATTTGATCCCGGATCCTTCCCACTCAAATTCAACCCTCCAACATTTGAATGTAAGATCCACTCCGTTGAAGTTGATCTATACTATTTTAAGTATCTATAAACAAAAAATCAAGTGTTTTAAATACTTTTTCCCATCCATCAAGTAGGGAAAAAATGGACGGCCTAAATAGTGAGTTGGTTAGTTTAACGGTGTAGAACATTTGAAATCTAACAAAAATTAGTTTATAGGGGTTTTTAAATGTTTAGATCATAATGAAATGGCCGGATCGAGAATTTGTATGTCTAAAAGACATAGATCTAACCAACTCACTACTTTCGGCCGTCCATTTTGCGTCGCTTGATGGATGGGGAAAAAGTATTTAAAACACTTGATTTTTGGTTTATAGATACCTGAAATAGTATAGATCAACTTCAACGGAGTGGATCTTGTATTCGAATGTTGGAGGGTTGAATTTGAGTGGGAAGGATCCGGGATCAAATCCTTTTGAAAGGATACAAGTCTATATATATATATATATATATTATATATATATATATATATATATATATATATATATATATAATATATATATATATATATATATATAATATATATATAGGAATCGTACAGACCTAGTAGGAGCATTAAATTTGCAACCATTTGAAATATGATCAATTGAACTCTAAGACACATGATTTTTATAAGTACGCATCTTGGGACATGATATCATATTGTGCTATCGAATTTTTTTTTTTGAAAAGTTGGAGTTTTAAGCCGCCATCTAAGAGAGTTCTCTTAGATGACAGCTGAGCTATATGTGTGTGTGTGTGTGTGTGTGTGTGTGTGTGTGTGTATTGTGTGTGTCTGTGTGTGTATGTGAATTTCGAAAGACAATTAGAGCTTTAAGAAAAAAGAATATATATATAACCAATGATTGGTTTTAAAAATTATTCCAATTAGTATTGTATTTAGCCACGCAATCAAAAGAGGAAAAAAAAATAAAGAAATGATAAAGAAAAATCTTCGTTCAGCATCTGCGCTAGTAGATTGATGACATTATATATGTTTGGCATAATTAATAATTGGGTCTCAGGCCTAGAGCAATGGGAGGCTTGAGGCTGCCATTCATCGTGTCCAAGTGGTTGGTGATGAAGATCGATTCTCCATAAACTATTCATGCAATATAAAAGATGACATCTTGATAGAAGCTCCAAAAGAATTGGCAGATGAGGAACACCCCTTGTTATTCAAATCCTTTTACCACAAGGATTACATTCAGTTTCGTTTCTCTGAGCAAGGCCTAAAAACCGAGTCTCCTCTCAAGGCTTTCCACGGCCTTGAAACTTGATCAATCACTTAATTTGCTCATCTTTATGCATGTTTTCTAGATTTCAATCGGTGTGCAGCTTTGTGAACCCATCTATCTTCTTTATCAACTAGAGAAGCGAATATGAATGTCCTTGGGGCGTGTTTCTAGCAAAATAATACCTTCTTGTTAGAAGGCTACTTTTAAACTTTAAGGGTTATGTGTTTGGCTTTTGCTCTATGCGTGTGGGTTTGATGTGTCAAGTTGTTTATATTTAGTATTGAACAAGCTTCTTAATATGCAATAAACACATGCTTTACACATTGCTGCTGAGTTGAGTAATGAGACATTTTAAATTATATTTGCTCAAAAAGATAAAATGAAACATACATAAGCACATGGAGATCAATTTTACATTTTATTGAACTATTAATTTAGAAAATTTTGTAATGATCTTTAGAACATAAAAAATGTAGCTATATTATAAACAAATAGAGAATAAAAATTTAAATATGAAGAAAATAACATTCAATCAAAAATAAAGAGAAAAGAGAAAAGAATTAAAAAGAAGACAAATTTTTTTTAAAAATGAAAATAAAGAGTTCAAAAACAAAAGAAATATAGAATAAAACTAAAAAACATAAAAGAGAATAAAAAACTAAAAATAAGAAAAAAAACTAGAAAGTAAAGATGTTAAAAATAAGAAATAAACAAATAAAAAAATGAATAAAAAAAAAAAAAGAAAGAAAAACGTAGAATAATATCTAACAATAAATAAAAAATATTTGAAGATAAAACAAAATAAATAGGTTTGGAATAAAAAGGAAACAAACCAAAAAAGATAGAATTGAAAAGAATACATGTAAAAGATCTAGACAAAAAAATCAAAGAAAGAAATATAAAATTATTTATACAGGAATTGAAAAAATGTCAAGAAAAATATGAGAAAACGAAAAATAAAATGATAATAGAAAAAAAAAAAAGCTAGAAGAAAACAAAACACTGATCAAAGAATAAATGAAAGAAACTTAAAAATATAAAATATCTATAAAAATAAATTAAATATGAAGAAAATAATATTAAATAAAAAATATTTAAAAAGGAAAATAGTTTAAAAAGAATAAAATCAGAGAAAGGAATAAAAAGTAAATAAAAATGAAAGAAAAGAGTTTAAAAAGAGAAAGAAAAATAGAGAAAGTAAAGAAATGAAAGAAATAATAAGATAAAAAATCTAGAAAAAAATAAAATAAATAAAAAAAGTAGAATAATATCCTAAAAATAGAGTAAGAAAATTTTAAGAAAGAGAAGAAAATTAAAAAAAAAATCTGTAACTGGGTTGTGGGGAGTCACAGGTTCAAGTCCAGCTATGATCTCATGTTCAAGAAAAAAAAAATTCTACTACTATATCAATCAAAACTGAAAAAGGATGCGCATCCTTCACTGTGTCTAGTTGTTTTCTCAGGAGTGGCTAGTGGAACATTTACATTAATATAAAGAAATGTGTCTCTCGAATTTAAAGTTCCAGCCACGTAATTGGTGACAACAATAGCGGCAGAGACAATAACACAGTAGAGTAAACAAAAAAGCAGTGGAGAAGGAGGGAGTGAGTGATTTGGTGCAAAGGGTTTAATTTTTGACCTGCGCCTCCACCATGCTCACTTTACAATGGACCTAAAACAGTAATCCTAGCTATCTAGTGAAGGAAGGATGCTTTCTCGCCATGGACAGTTTCTTAATTGCCTCATTCTAGAGTTGATTTATAACTTAGCTTCATTTGCCTCGTAGAGAACTTAATTATCATTTATTCTAATTAAGTTGCACATGTTAATTAAAAGCAGAGACGTCTCTAATTGTCCAGTTTTATACGGGACAACCTTTTCCCAATGATTATTAGTGCTTCACTTTTCTTTATTAGCTGATGTCTCCTTACTTGATTCCTTCGTAATGTGGATTATTTAAATAGTACAAGAAAGTGCTTGCTGGAACTTCAAAGGAATTCTTTGTTAATCTCACATTAAGGTGGCCCATAACCTTGGTTAATTAACATTGGATTCCTAATTAAAATTAACTGATATTAAAGATGCCCATATTAAAGTTACATTTATATATAAGTTAATAATAACATGAGGTATAAAGGAACCATGATGGGTGGTTTTATCTCAGGGTTATTTTGGTAAATGTTAGACCCTCATCTCTCCTCCTGAAAAGAATATAACCTACGCTCATTATTTTATGAGTATGAAAGAGAATTCCATCATAATTGCAAGGTTGTGAAAAGAAAAGGAGGCAGAGAGAAGAAGGGTCTGCATTAGGGTTCTTGCAGGATTAAAGAGAAAGATCAAATCTTCATCCATCTACGTTCTTCTTCCACCTTTCAATGGCTTCAGGTATGGATTTAGTATTATTTTAATTATGTATTTGATTTCTTGAGATGATTGATTCTAGATCCATGGCAATTTATCCGCATTAAAGTTTATATAATTCTTACATTTGGTATCAGAGCCTGGGTTTTAGAATCAATACATCTTGGATTATGAATTATGGAAAATTAGGGTTTTTGATTAACAGTTCATAAAATTAAATTTTTTGATCTTTTAATTGTAGAATTTTAAGAGGATTTATTAACCCTAATGTTCTGTTCAATTTCCTCTAATTGTACAATTAATTGGGATCAAATTTCAGGAATTATTAACCCTAATTTTTCCCTAATTAAATATTTCCGCCGGCAATCTGGAACTGCCCGCGATAACAGTTTTGTCGACTATTAGTCGACTAGCCGAAACACTAGTCGACTAAGTATTTTTCCAGAAACTTAAGAACTCTCTGTTTCGGTACAGGAGTCCACTAATTATGTTGAGTAGTCGACTAATAAAATGTATAGTCGACTAACTATTTTCCCAAGTCGACTAATAATTTAACCGAGAGTTGCCTTCCAACAGTAGTCGACTAATAAAATATATAGTCGACTAATAATATTGATATAGTCGACTAACCTTGCGTTGCCCTAGTCGACTAGACCTAAATGTATAGTCGACTTGACTTGACCCAAGTCGACTAGTCTTTCTTGTAGTCGACTAATGCTTGTTTGATTCAATCATAATGTATGTTACACATTTAAGTCATTGTGTTAATATTGATTGATGTTGGTCAAGTAATAGAATTGGAGTATTATAGTATTACTCAAATAAAAGATTAGAGAATATTATTGGTTAGTTGTTGTATTCATAAGGCTTATTGATTTAGTAGTTGCCAAAGTGACCTATGTTAGTAAACCTTATGAATATACAACTACATAAAAGACTTGTCAATGTAGGTGACATTAAAGACAATAATACTCTCGATGGCGGTTCTAGTTAGGAGATTGAGACTGGCCCAAAGGAAAGTCTCTTTCAAATAATTAGGAACCGGGGTAGGGTAGTGTAATTTATGCAACTTAGTGGTGTAGAATTGGATACCCAAAGGTAACATGACTTACTGTCTAAGTAGCATAAATTATATTAGACCTACATAGGTGATAAAAGAGTCTCACCTAAAGAGTGAACACTAGATATGCTTAGGTTTCGCCCAAAGGAGAAATCAAAGTGATATCAATAGTTCATCTTAATTAAATTTAAAACTTTGTATTGATTCGTGGCCTAATGTGAGCTATGTCCTATTTGTTTCAGTGAACGTTCCCACTCCCTTCACACTCATGCAAATAGCATTCCAGCCCTGGATGGTACCAACTTTTCTGAGTGGTTGGAACATGTACAATTTACACTGGGTGTTCTGGACCTTGACATGGCCCTTTTAGTAGAGAAACCTGATGAAGTGACTGCTGAAAGTACAGCAGAACAGGCTAGCCATGCCAAAGCTTGGGAAAGGTCGAATAGACTTAGTCTCATGTTCATCAAGATGACCATTGCCAATAACATCAAGACATCACTCCCACATACCACTAGTGCATCTGAACTTTTATCTGCTGTAAGAGACCGATTTAAGTCTACAGATAAATCATTAGCTGGCACCCTTATGGCTGAACTTACCACCATGAAATATGATGGTAGTAGAGGAGTTCAACAAAACATTCTTAATATGACTGATAAGGCTGCGAAGTTAGGATCACTGGGAATGAAAGTGGATGAATCCTTCTTAGTACAGTTCATCCTCAACTCACTTCCCTCTCAGTTTGGGCCATTCAAGATCCACTATAATACTCATAAAGATAAGTGGAATTTGAATGAGCTAACTGGTATGTGTGTACAAGAGGAAGTGAGACTGAGGCAAGAAGGACAGCACTCAGTGTTGGCAGTAACTCAAGGAGCTATCCATAAGAAAGGTAAATATGGAAGAGGTAAGAGGTTTCCATCAAAAGAAGGAATGACCATGGGGAAAGTAGCCAAGGTCATAGAAAGGTTTTCACTGTCAAATGCTACTTCTGTGGCAGAAAAGGACATGTGAAGAAGGACTGCAACAAGAGGAAGGCTTGGTTCGAAAAGAAAGGTATGAATCTTTCTTTTGTATGTTATGAATCAAATCTTACTGAAGTTCCTTCTAATACTTGGTGGATTGACTCTGGAGCCACAACTCACATAACTAATTCAATGCAGGGATTCCTTACAACCCGGAAACCGAAGGAAAGTGAGAGATTGTCTTTATGGGGAACCGTCTCAAAGTGGAGGTCGAGGCTGTTGGTACTTACCGACTACTCTTAGAGACGGATCATCAGATGAATCTTGAAGATACTTTTTATGTACCTTCGATTTCTAGGAACTTAATGTCATTTTCCAAATTAGATGTTGTTGGATATTCTGTTTTATTCAGTTGTGGAAAACTCAGTTTAATGTTTAATTCAATGTCGGTTGGACATGGAATTTTATGTGATGGTTTATATAAAATTTCATTGAATGATGAGTTTGCACAATCTCTTTTATCTCTGCATTCGAATGTTGGTATTAAACGTGGCTTAATTAATGAAAAGTCCTCTATCTTGTGGCATAGGCGACTGGGGCATATCTCCAGGGATAGAATTGAAAGATTAGTGAAGAATGGGATTTTGAATAACCTAGACTTCACTGATTTTAGTGTGTGTGTGGATTGCATAAAAGGAAAGCAAACCAAACACACTAAGAAAGGTGCCACAAGAAGTAAAGAACTCCTTGAAATAATTCATACAGATATTTGCGGACCACTCTCCATTTCATGTTTTACGGGAGAGAGATATTTCATTACCTTTATAGATGATCTGTCACGTTATGGTTATGTATATCTAATTCATGAAAAGTCTCAGGCCGTTGACATCCTTGAGGTGTTCATTACAGAGGTCGAGAGACAATTAGATAGAAAAGTTAAAATCATAAGATCAGATCGAGGTGGTGAATTTTATGGTAGATATGATGAGTCAGGACAACATCCTGGCCCATTTGCCAAATTTCTAGAAAAGCGTGGCATTTGTGCTCAATACACAATGCCAGGTACGCCTCAGCAGAATGGTGTTGCTGAAAGGCGAAACCGGACACTTATGGATATGGTTAGGAGCATGATGAGCTTCTCTATTGTACCCAATTCATTGTGGAATGAAGCCTTAAAGACTGCTATGTATATCTTGAACAGGGTTCCTAGTAAGGCAGTCCCAACAACTCCTTTCGAGTTGTGGACTGGTAGGAAACCTAGTTTAAGACATTTACATGTTGGGGTTGTCCAGCAGAGGCTAGAATATATAATCCACAAGAAAAGAAATTAGACTCAAGAACAATATCTGGGTATTTCATTGGTTATCCAGAAAAGTCTAAGGGGTACAAATTTTATTGTCCTAACCATAGTACAAGAATAGTTGAGACTGATAATGCCAGATTCCTTGAGAATGGCGAAATTAGTGGGAGTGATGAACCAAGAAAGGTAGATCTTGAGGAGGTAAGGGTAAATATCCCAATACCCTTTCCTTCAAGAGAAATTGTTGTCCCTCAACTTGATCATCAAGCTGAGATACCAGAACAACATAATAATGTTGGTTCACCACTCCATGAGGATATTGCCATTGAAAATATTGTAGAACCACCACAACCGGCAGCTTTGAGAAGATCTCAAAGGGAAAGAAGATCTGCCATTTCAGATGATTATGTGGTGTATCTACAGGAATCTGATTATGATATTGGGATAAATAAAGATCCAGTTCATTTTCACAAGCCATAGAATGCAATGATTCTAGTAAATGGGTTGATGCTATGAATGAAGAGTTGAAATCTATGGACCAAAATAAAGTCTGGGATCTCGTCGAATTGCCTAATAACTGTAAGAAAGTCGGGTGTAAATGGGTTTTTAAGACCAAGCGCGACTCTGAAGGCAATATCGAACGATATAAGGCCAGACTTGTTGCTAAAGGTTTCACTCAGAAAGAAGGCATTGACTATAGAGAAACCTTCTCTCCAGTATCAAAGAAGGATTCTCTTAGAATCATTATGACCCTTGTAGCTCATTATGATTTGGAGTTACATCAAATGGATGTGAAAACTGCTTTTCTGAATGGAGATTGGATGAGGAAATTTACATGGAGCAACCTGAAGGGTTCGCAAATGAAGGTAAAGAACACTTGGCTTGCAAATTAAAGAAATCCATATACGGACTTAAACAAGCTTCCAGGCAATGGTATATAAAGTTTAATGATACCATTACCTCTTTCGGATTTACAGAAAACACTGTTGATCAATGTATATATCTAAAGACTAGTGGGAGCAAGTTTATCTTTTTGGTTCTGTATGTGGATGATATCTTGTTAGCCAGTAGTGATATTGGTTTGCTGTATGAAACTAAAAGCTATCTTACCAAGAATTTTCAGATGGTTGATATGGGTGAGGCAACTTATGTTATTGGCATAGAGATCTTCAGGGATAGATCTCGAGGATTGCTAGGATTGTCTCAGAAAGGTTATATCAATCGAGTCTTGAAAAGATTTCATATGAAAATGTGTTCAACTAGTCCTGCACCCATTATGAGGGGTGACAAATTAAGTGGGAGCCAGTGTCCTAGAAATGACTTAGAAAAGGGTCAAATGCAGAAAGTTCCTTATGCGTCAGTAGTTGGGAGCTTGATGTATGCACACACTTGTACCAGGCCAGATATCAGTTATGCTGTTGGATATTGGGAAGATACCAGAGCAATCCAGGAATGGAGCACTGGAAATTAGCTAAGAAGGTAATGCGGTATCTTCAGGAACGAAGGACCTAATGCTCACATATAGGAGATCTGATCAGTTGGTAGTGATTGGCTATTCGGACTCAGATTTTGCTGGTTGCCCAGATAGCAGGAAGTCTACCTCAGGCTTTATTTCTTGCTAGCAGGTGGGGCAATTTCGTGGAAGAGTGTAAAGCAGTCTATCACTGCTTCATCCACGATGGAAGCTGAGTTCATAGCATGTTTTGAAGCCTCGAATCATGCATTATGGTTACGGAATTTTATCTCAGCACTTGGTGTAGTTGACTCTATTGCTAAGCCGCTGAAGATATATTGTGATAATACAGCAGCCGTTTTCTTCTCTAAGAATGGTAAGTACTCTAATGGTTCTAGACACATAGAACTGAAGTACATGGTGGTTAGAGAAAGAGTTGAGAAACAGAAAGTGTCAATTGAAAGTATAAGTACCACTTTAATGGTTGCTGATCCAATGACAAAGGATTGCCTCCAAAGACATTTAAGGAACATGTTGTTAGAATGGGTCTTTTGAGCAATCTGTAAATGTATGTTTTGGTACTTATGTAATTGACATTATTGCGCAAATGAAAGTTTGTTTCTGTATTTCCTGTTATCCAATTATGTGTGCACATATTATGTATGGATGTTTGTTAAACAGGAAATGTCTTTACAAGACAATTACAGGGGTCATTTTGGTTATGGACTCAATTAGTAAGGGTTATCAATGTTGTGGTGCATAGAAGGGAGTATGACATGGATGTTGTATAACCGCTATGACTCGCATTGATGGTCTAATCTAATTGCAGTATTACAGTATTTCATATTTGGGCTTATCAGTTGTTGTTTTTAAAATTCGTGATCACGTGTCAAATTTTTTCAGTATGGAATCCAATGGAGTCAAAATGTTTTGAAAAATGAGTCTTTTCTTTTATTTATTTTCTAAAGTTTTTAACCTAATCGGTTAATGGTCCAAGTGGGAGAATGTTAATCTCACATTAAGGTGGCCCAATAACCATGGTTAATTAACATTGGATTCCTAATTAAAGCTAACTGATATTAAAGATGCCCATATTAAAGTTACATTTATATATAAGTTAATAATAACATGAGGTATAAAGGAACCATGATGGGTGGTTTTATCTCAGGGTTATTTTGGTAAATGTTAGACCCTCATCTCTCCTCCTGAAAAGAATATAACCTAGGCTCATTATTTTATGAGTATGAAAGAGAATTCCATCATAATTGCAAGGTTGTGAAAAGAAAAGGAGACAGAGAGAAGAAGGGTCTGCATTAGGGTTCTTGCAGGATTAAAGAGAAAGATCAGATCTTCATCCATCTACGTTCTTCTTCCACCTTTCAATGGCTTCAGGTATGGATTTAGTATTGTTTTAATTATGTATTTGATTTCTTGAGATGATTGATTCTAGATCCATGGCAATTTATCCGCATTAAAGTTTATATAATTCTTCCATTCTTCCTTTAATCATGACTCTAGTTTTATTAGCTTGATTCTAGACAAATGTAATGCACATATATGTCTTAAGAGTTTTATATCTATTTTGAAGTCAATATTAATTATATCTATTGCTCTTTCTGCATTCGATGATCTTTAAATTCTAAGTTAATTAATAAGAATCATAATGTATGTTCTTTGTTTAGATTTATCCTAATCTCTAGTTTTTAGAGCAATCATGTTAAGTAACAAATGAATATGACTTTTTATAATTATCGAAACAGTTGAAGATTTCATGAATCGGTCTAAAAATTAGACCCACTATATAATTTATAACAACCCTCTTTAAATAAGAGAAGAAGAAAACAATTAGATATAAAAAGAAGAGATTTTTAGCATATATATCCTTAAATTTAACATATATAAAAAGACACTTTGACCATCACAACCGAATCAAAACTCTCTGACCATATTGAAATATTATTAGTGTACTCGTAGGTCTGCATAGTTAGAATGGAATTTTTGATATTTTTGGTATTTTTGTGCTAGATTTGGACCATGAGTTGATGTAACTTTCTGTTAGTAAACAGTTTTGTATACTTAATAACCTCAACATTATTAGTTTTAAGTATCAACATGTCATCTATATAAAGACAAATATTAATACATACATTTCCAACTGTCTTAGTGTAGACACTCTTATCACATTCATTGATAGTGAGTCTATCTTTGATCATGACACTATCGAATTAATCATGCCATTATTTTGGAGTATGTTTTAGACCGTAAAAGGATTTAATTAATTTACACATTTTGTGTTCTTGGTCGTTGATAATAAATTCTTCAGGTTACTCTATATATATTTTTTTATTTAATTTACCGTTCAGGAATGCAGTCTTGACATCCATTTATGAATATCTAAGTTGTGCAACGCTGCAATTGCAATTAACATCTGAATGAACGTTATTCTTGTTACAGACGAATAAGTATTGAAGCATTCAAGTTCTTTTTGTCAATAACCCTTGGCTACTAACCAAGCATTGTATTTATCGATAGATCAATCGGGTTTAATTTTCTTTTGAAAATTCACTTACTCTCGAATGGTTTACTGCTTGGAGGCAAGTTTGCCAGTTCTCAAATATGGTTGCTTAGGATGGATTCAATTTTTCTGTTTACAATTTCTTTTTATATTTGTGCTTCTGGGGTAGACATAACCTCCTTAAATGTTTAAGGCTCGATCATATGCTACGAAGTCTGGACTAAAAGATTTTGAGATTCTTAATTTCTGACTTCTTCTTGGTTTAATTTTCGCATTATCTGTAGGTTTATTGTGTTCTTTTTCCAGAAATCTTGTTTTCTTCCCGTTTGTATGGAAAGATGTCTTCAAAGAATATATTTCTGGATTCGATAATCATGTTTACATGAATATCAGATAATTCTAATTTGTGCACCAGAAATCTATATGCACTGTTATTCAAGACATAGCCTATGAAAACGCAGTCCATTATTTTTTATCCCAACTTAGTCTTTTTAGGAAGTGGTGCCAGTACCTTTGCAAGGCGCCCCCACATTTTGAGGTAATTGTAGAAAGGTGCCCTTCCATGTCATAACTCAAAAAGATAAAGTTTCTTATGGGGTACTTTATTTAGAATATAACTTGCGGTTAACAGAACTTCACCCCGCAAGTTCTGTGGTGCTCTAGAACTTACGACATGGAATTGACCATCTCCTTCAAAGTTCTGTTCTTTCATTCAGTAATCTCATTCTATTGAGAATTATATGGTGTTGTAGTTTAATGAATTATGCTAAATTTAGTACATAATTCACTGAATTCATTTGATTCAAATTTTTTGCCTCAATCAAACTTTAGAATCTTTATATTCTTATTGAGTTGATTCTAAACTTCGGCTTTATATGTTATAAACATACTCATTGCCTTATCCTTATTGTTTAGAAGAGACACATAATCTTGTACAATCATTAATAGAAGTAATAAAATACTTTTTCTCGCGTTTTGTTGACTTAAATTTCAAATCACACAAGTCGCTATGAATTAACCCTAAAGGTTATGTATTTCGATCAATTGAGTGAGATGAGTTTTCTGCGAAGTTGACTTCAACACATATTTCACACTTGCGAATTTCTTCCAAGTTGAATTTAAAAATATATTCTAGATTAAACAAGTTTTGTAGAGACTTGTAATTTACATGCCCTAATCTCACATGCCACAATAAAGGAGACTCAATCATATAAATAGAAGATTTTTTTATTTATGAGCTTTGGGTACAGATACATGAACATTTTGTCCACAACAACAACATTGGCTTTAAAAAGGTCATCAGCAAGATAACTCTTACCCACATACAGGGGCCGTTTGTTTCGCGTAAAAGTCCGTAATTTGTAAATGCCTTAAAACCCAGTTACAACTACGGTGTTTGTTTGGACCGTAATTCGTAAAAGACTTACACCCCAGTTACAACCCAATTACCACTCACTTGCAACCCAATTACCACTCACTTACAACCCAGTTATAGTTAATTTTGTGGTCATGCAAATTTGTATTATTTTTTTATGTTAATATTAAATTTTTTTAATATGTAGCATTTTTAATATTTATTTGCAATATTAAAACTTTTTAAATCACCAAATAGTTAATTTTGTGATCAACTTTTTCACTTACGACTTACACATTATGACAACCAAACACCGTAAAGTACAATACACTTTTCCACTTACAACTTTATATTACAAACCAAACACCATAAAGCTTACATGCATGTAACTTATTTACAACTGTAAAAGATTTTACCAATTACAACTTACGAGCTACGGCCAATTACGACAACCAAACAGACCCACAACCTACCCTTAGTAAGTACAAATTTATCAGATTCAAAACTATTCTAAAACCTTTCTTACTAAGGATTGAACCGGAGATCAGATTCTTGCAGATATCCGGAACATGTAGCACATCATTTAGAGTGAGTTACTTCCCAGATGTCTAATTCATTATGACCTTTCATTTTTCCTCAACATTAGAGATCGTTGAGTTGCCCATGGACAGTTTCTCATCATGCTTCAGTTTTTTATATTCAGTGAATAGTATTTTCTCAAAGAAGATATGCCGAGTAGCCCTAGTGTCTACCCACCAATCTTTGTTGTTGGTTGTCAGATTCACTTCTGACACTAAAACTGATAGGCTTGGCGACACATGGTCGGTCAGGTTTATCTGTGGCTAATCCTTCTTATTTTTTTGGGACGATTGCGACATTCATTCGCTTTGTGTCCCTCCTTGTTACAAATGTAGAAAGTTCTCTTGAAGCACTTGTTTTTACCTTCTTAGTCCTTACCTTTGTACCTTGGGGCAGTCTTCTTCTGCTTCAAGCCCTTAGAAGTAGATGCTTTGTCTTTTGAGTCTTCGATCACATTTGCCTTGGCCTCATAAGAGTTCTTCTTACTCATCTTCTCGAATTTTGATTGTCATCCTCAATTCTAAGCCTCACAATGAAATCTTTCAACTTCAGTTCCTTACGCTTGTGCTTTAGGTAGTTCTTGAAATCTCTCCACGCAGGTGAGAGTTTCTCCACTATAGTAGCAACCTGAAAGTTTTCGGTAGAATCATACCTTCAGCTCTATCTCATGCAAGATAAGTTAGATCTCTTGCACTTGACTGATCACGGTCTTTCTATCCACAATCTTATACGTTAGAAATTATCTTACGGCAAACTTCTTAAAACCGACATCCTCGATCTAATACTTATTGTCGAGATTTGCCCATAGCTTCTTTCCTGTTGGGATAAGATTGTAGACATTGTAAAGAGAGTCATTCAATCCATTTAAAATATAATTTCGGCAAAGGAAGTCGCCTTATGTCCATGCATCAACTGCAAGGACAGAATCCCGATCAGTTTTTAGCTCTGGTGGATCTTCTTACAAGAATTTGGCCAGATACATAGTGGTCAGGTAGAAGAGCATCTTCTATTGCCACCTCTTAAATTCTGCAATATCAAATTTTTCTGGCTTCTCCGGGTTCGGGTTAGGAAGTGGAGCAGACACCATAGTCTGGATCAGCATGTTCAGAGCCCTACTAAAACTATCTTCGTGATTAGTTTCAGACATCTTCTGCATTCAGGTAGAGTAGAAGTTAGTAACTTCAATATATTAATTATCTTAAGATTGCTAGTTCTGACAACTGATCAAGATCAACCAATCTAATTGGCTAGGTCGGTGAAAATCAGGTGGGAGATTTTCCATTTGATAGAATATTTCTTAATTACAGAACCACCTTTCAATTCTCTTTCTTAGTTAAACACCAATTAGACTGGCATTAGTCATCTCAATATATAAACAGTAATATTTATAGAAATAAATATTCCAGCATAACTCTTGTGAAAAGAACATTAGTTTAATTATACAGTATATGGAGTGAGGTACGCATGTAGCGAATCTTCTTATGACAATTACGTCCCCTACTAAGGTGCTAACAGATTGCTGGAAGCTGGTTTCTAAAGATACAACACTCCTTCACGGTATTTGGATATCATTACCAAATCACTGTACAGTCGAACCTTAGTTAATCAGCACCTCACTTATTAGAAGTAGACAAAGCTTTGCCCAAGACAAATTTCAGAAAGAATATTTGCCTTAATATGAAGGACTATTCATTGTAAGAGAAAGGAAAGAGAGAAGAATTTCTTTCTTAACACCCATAGATTTAATTATATCGCTATTGTTTTTCAAAAGAGGAAAGAAGCGATTGATTCTGTGTTTTGAGAACTCAAAAACATCGCTATTTATAGCGTTGGGAACTTAGCAGTTATGTGCGGTTGGTAACGGTTCAGTCCGAACCGTTGGCAACGGTTCACAGAACTGTTGGCAACGGTTCACAGAACCGTTCCCCAGTCAGGAGCCCGAGTTGGGCGTGCCCGCATCCAATCAGCCGCGGGCCTGCAACTCGACCCAGTCCAAAAAATTTGAAATTAGGTCGTGAGCAACTCCCACGCCCAATGCCGTCGGGCAGATGACAGCGGCGCACGTATATGGGCATGGTTTTCCCTCAAATGCGTGTGAAAACTCCAAGTACTCTAATGGTACACCTTTAGCTCCAAAATTTTCATATTTAAACCACTCAACTTTCAACACCATATCCAATTTGGAACTAAAGAGTTTGACTTCTTTTAGTCCTTTTACCTGTTGAATTAGGTCAATTTCCGGCTTAAATATCTCATTCATTCAGAAACAGAATTGAACATGTGAATATATCACGTTTATCCCCAATAGAATGAGAACACACTTCAATCATCATCCGTGTGATTCTAGAAATAAATCACGCCTCAATTTAGCCCAAAGATTCACTTGAAATTCCTCGTTTTTCCAACACTAACTACCCACAACTGCTCACATTTAGCTCCGCCTTTGTTTACATACTGATTTATGGCTTACAATTTCAAGAGCAAAAACATCCAAGATTGACATATAAACTTGGAAAAGGACTACACCAGAAGACAAAGAGCAACAGGTTAAGATTTAAAGAGTTATGAAAAGTTGATAAAGAGATAAAGAAAGGTAACTTTCTAAGGGGGGAAAAAATAAAAATAGAGCATGGATTATTTTTTCCTCCTCTTTAATCTAAATAGTAATGAAATAAACGTGTCTGAATGAGTGAGAGAAGATAACTTAGAGATGAAACTGTGGAGGCAATTCTCTACTATATCTTAAAATTTTATTATCTTAAAGTTTTTATTAAGTTTTATAAATAAGCAATTAAGATTTGATACCAACTATAAAACTCTAAAGGGGTGCTAATAGAGTTTAAAATCATTTATTCCAATTTATTTAAATTTTTCGGAATATGTTGCGGAAGAACCTATAAGAGAACTAGAGTTCAAATAATGCAGTTATGATGGAATGCAATATGTGATAAAGTAATATGAATTATATGTTTGTAATGAAGTAATAACAGATATGATCAGCAAGTAAACAAGAAGTAGAAATAGTATAGAGATTAAAAGATAAATAAACAAGCCAATTTTTTAAAACTCAGACTATCCTTTATATCCTCTACCTAAGAGGTACCTCTCAAGGTTTTCAATACTGCCATCGAAACCACCTCTTTATGAATTACTAATTATCTTCCTATTGGAAAAGATATTTCCCTGCACACTGACAATCTACATGTTTCTCTACATAAGACTAACAGTAGTGGACCCTTAATGATTTGATTTTTTCTGATAATGAAGCCCACATGCATTCCTCTTGTGTAGAAAAGTGCATACAGATTGTAAGCGAGTAGGAAAAATAGTTATCAGAAAAGACTGGACTTCTCTCTCTCCCCACTGGGAAAAACAGTCTCTCAAATACAATAAAGGAATGGATGTTCTCATGACTAACAGAGGATGGGAATAATTTTCTACTATATATCTCACAAACAAAAGATTAAATTGAAGATCTAGAAGTGTATTAATAAAGATAATAAATTCACATTGATTGACAGTAAAAAAGATTATAGATGAAACTTGTCATTAGAAATTTACAATAATAGCAGCAGCAAATATCTCATTGCAGTCAACATAAGATCACTAATAGGCTAGTTAAAGCATGTCAATGTCTGAAAGAAGCTCTGGAAGAATAAAAAGAAATTCATAGAGAGGGAAAAAACACCAGCAGTTTTCAAGAATGCTTGGATTGTCCCTTAAAAATTTTCCTTGCTCACTACTAGTAGAATATAAACTTATCTAAAGTGAGGAATACATGTACATTTGAAAGGCTGGGAAGCTTGATACAATGTATGTCCTCTTCCACTGCTATTAGTTTCCATGATACGTACATAAGAATGATAAATGGATCACTCTCTAGTATATACATCCTCCATGTTACTCTTTTGTGAAAATAAATAATCTGAGTTTCAAAATAAAAAATTCAGAGTAAAGGTTGATTGAAAAGTTAAAACTCCCAAGTACGCAGCAACGAATCAAATCAACTCATGCTACGTTTGAATCTGGTTCAATGGCTGATCAGAGTCAAGAGCGTATCCATTGGATAACGACAACGCAGTGGAAGAAGAAAGAGGAAAAATCAGATGCAATCAAAAACACCAGAATTTACGTAAAAAACCCAAATTGGAAAAAATCACGGAACCGCATGCAAAACCAATATTTTCACAGAAGAAAAGAGAGAGCCGCTCTATACGGTGGCACTCAATTATCAACGAGTTCACACTATCTTACCTTAAACCCTCATGACGGCACATCCTCTTTTATAGAGATAACTAGGGTTACATGTTATGAAATCACTAAACTGCCCTTGACCTGTTCGTCAAATTTTCTATCAAAGAAGCTTCTGAATTGAGCTGCTTTCAGGTTGGACTAGGCCGCTTCCAGACTGGACCTCTTTCAGGCTGGACTAGGCCGCTTCCGCTAAGCATCTCGGGTAAGCTACTCTGCTTTGTCGCTACAGAGTCTCCTCCAACTAGGTGTTTCGGAGAGAACTTCCGCTCCCAAGACTCTACCACTCTAGATGCCCATTTTCACTCTAATCTTACCGTCAACTGAAACTTCGAACTCGTCCAAACACTGTGACACAGAATCATCCAACGTCATGGCCCAAAGTGCTTTGATCTCGCTCCGAAATTCCAACTCCCACTATGACGATCCGTTAAGGCAATAATTAGGCTCTATAACTTAACAATCTCCCACTTGGAGACTGATTATTGACATAGCAGTACATCCCATCTCTCTCTCTTACTTCTCCAACTCTTAAAGTCATAGTGACATTTGTAGCAACTCAAATTCAGATCTTTACTCTTGAAGACCCATTGAGGCTGAGCAGATCTTCTGCTTCTTCATCGTGACCACCTTGATCAACATGTATGGGATTTTGACTTGTGTGTATCTTCACCAGTGACAGCACACCATCCTTCAAAAATGTTCGAATGAAGTGATATTGCACGTCAATGTGCTTGGTTTTGTCATGATAGACTGGATTTTTGGCAAGATCTATAACACTCTGACTATCACTGTGCAGTGACAGACTCACCTGCTCCTTATCAAGCTCTTTCATAAAATTCTTCAACCATATCAACTCCCTGCAAGCTTTCTGTCACTGCAACATATTTGGCTTCCATCGTAGACAAGACAATTATCTTTTGCAGCCTCGACTCCCAACTCACAGCTCCACTACCAAATATGAAGACATAATCAGTGATACTCCAATTGTCTACATCATCCGCAAAGTTAGAATCAACATATCTGTGTAGACTAACGTCTGTGCCATCATAGCACAATGTCATATCTGAATTTCCTTTCACATATCTCAATATCCACTTGATAGCTCTCCAATGCTCCTTTCCGGGATTGCTCATGTACTTGGTGACAACTCTCACTGCTTGAGCAATGTCTGGCCTCGTACAGACCATAGTATACATCAAGTTACTCACAGCTGATGCATATGGCACCTCCAACATGAGAGCCTTCTCATCTTATGTTGTCGGAGCATGTGCCTTTGAGAGTTTAAAGTAACCTCATAGCGGGACATTTACAAGTTTAGCATCTGACATGTTAAACCTCTTCAGTACCTTCTCCACGTACTCAGCTTGTGATATCTTCAACAATCTCTTTTCTCTTTTCGCTGATCCTAATCCCAAGAATTTTCTTCGTTGGACCCAAGTCCTTCATTGAGAATTTCTCTGCCAACCTGGCCTTGAGATTCACAATCTCCTTCATGCTTGATCCGACAACAAGCATATCATCTACATACAGTAGTAGTATGATATAGGAATTCTCAAATTACTTGGAATAGTAGCAGTAATCAGACTGTAGCTTTGTGTATCCACTACTAACCATGAATCTATCGAATATCAAATACCATTGCCTCGAAGCTTGTTTTAATCCACATAGACTCTTCTTAAGCTTGCAAACTAACTGCTCCTTTCTCGGCCTGATATAACCCGGTGGCTGCATCATATAGATGTCCTCCTCCAAATCACCATGGAGAAATACAATTTTAACATCGAGATGTTCTAGATGCAAGTCTTCTGCTGCCATAATGCTCAGAACAGATCTAATAGTAGTTAACTTCACAACATGAGAGAAAATCTCGGTAAAGTCAATACCTTTTCGCTTTTAAAATCCCTTCACAACCATTCTCCCCTTGTATCTATTGGTGCATTCTTGCTCTTTCTTCAACCAATGTACACACTTGTTATGTAGGGATCGCTTGCTTTCTGACAGTTCAACTAAATCCTGTGTTTGGTTCTTCGTGAAAGACACTTATCTCATCATCTATAATAAGCTCCCACTTATCCTTGGCTTCCACCTGTAAAGCCTTCTCATAACACTCAGGCTCACCACTGTCAATTAACAACAGATAGTGTAAGAAAGAAGAATATCTCTCTGGAGCTCTAGTCGTTCTGGTTAATCGCCTCAACTCACTTTGGGGATCGGAGGCTCTACTCGGAGTTCCTTATTCCATTTTAAAATTCTCCGAACCTTCTTCACAGGAGCATCATCAAGTTTGACGAATTCTGAGTCCACAACAATCTGCTGTTCTGGAGTGCTCTGAGATGCCACTCCGGGATCCTTCTCTGAAGTGCTCCTCCCAGTTAGCAAGTTCTTGTACATCTTCTTCTTATTGAATATCACATCCTTATGCCTAAAGAATTTTTGATTTTCTAGATCCCAAAATCGATAACTATACTCGCTTGTTCTGTACCCAATGAAGATACATCTGTTGGACTTCGGAACCAACTTGCTCCTGCGATCTAACCTGTAATATCCCTAATCTAATACTACTGTATTTTTTATTTTCTTCAAGTATCTATTTTGATTTACTGAGTATTTTTATTTAATCAAGTTAATTTATTATTTTTCAGAAGTTATTATTATTAAGTATGGAAAATTTATTTTAAGATAGTAAACGGCAAACTATTCTTCCACTGTTACTTATTGTTATTTCTATTAATGTTATCCTTATTTTATTGTCGATGTTTATTTATTTAATATTAGTGTTCTATTATTTTTGTAATTAAGTATTGCGAGTTGTTTTGGTATTATTAATACTGTTATTTTGACTAGGTAATGTTGCTACTAATGATTGGATTATTTGCAGTGGTATATTTCTTTACCCTTGATTCCTATTCATGCCATATTCCCTTGTATCCTTGTGCCTACCCATTATCCTCTTTTAGATCCAATACCCATTAGTGATCACATACCCAATTGCCCGTTTGGATTCCATGGCCCATGACCCGTTCCCAATCCTATGCCCAATTATCTATTTGGATCCTAAACCAGTTGACCCAAGCCCATTTACATATTAACCTAATCTATTGATCCTATACCTATTTGGTTCAACCCAAACCCAATAGCCCAATACTCCTTTATCTACTTGGACCCAATACCCATTAGACCCTATAACCCAACTCATCCTATATAAACCTATCTCAATCTAAACCTAGATCTATCTCTTCTCCTTCCAGCCGTCAACACAACAGCCCCATCTTCACCATGGCTGTGTACCACCAGCGAGATCCCCCTCCTTGCTGCCGTAGATCTCCTCCAGGGCTTCCCCCTTTTCCCTTGATGGCTGAGCACCATACCCAAGCCCTTGGCAGCGCCTCCCCTTCTCTGGATGGCTGCCACATCTCCTCCATGTCCAGCAGGCCGGCCACTACCACCAGATCCTGCAACAGCAAGGGTAGCAGCAGACCCGCCCCTTACAGGTCTGCAGCAGCGCCCTTCTCCAGATCCAGCCAAGACCCCTCCGTGGCCGCGACAACCGGAGCAACAGCACCCCCTCTCCACTTCAGATCAGCCACAACAGCGAGGAGGCAGCAGCCTACAGATCCAGATCCAGAACCAGCCCAGATCAGCAGCAGATCCAGATCTGCGCAAGTTCGGGCGAGCTGGTCGTTCTCCTGATCCACGTCAGACTTTCGTCAGAGACCAGCGCGGTGACCTTCTCCAGTGTCTTGGCCACCCTCCCATGCAGTCCGATGGCAAGGAACCGCACCACAGCGACCGCGGCAGCGACTCGCCCAGCGACGCGCACAGCAGATTCCACCCAGACCAGCAGCACAGGTAGCGAGCGAGCGGAGATTCCAGGCCCTTCCGGCGAGCGCGAGACCTCCAGATTGCAGCCAGGTCTTCCCCAGGATCCTGGTTACCATCCTATGCAGTCCGACAGCGAAGAGCGGCACCACAGCGACCGTAACGGCGACTCGCCCGACGACGACCAGATTCCCCAAGGTGAGTGTTTTAATTGATTTTCAGTTATGATTGATTATTCTCCTATTCAATTATTGTTGTATATAATTATTACAGTTGTGACGTCATGATACCATTATACTGATGCATGTTATTTAGTTATTGTCACTGTTATCGTGTTGTCCAAGTATTTTAGGTTAAGGATATGATAGTCTCGTTCATATGAGAATTGATTAAATAAGAATGTCGCTTCATTGATATATAGGATCTTATATGTTGGGGCCTGCTAGTGAACTGTATGAGAGGGAGATTTGACTTGGGAATGGTAATGATAGATTTGATATACCATTTATGTTTAATATATGTGGATTCAGTGTTGTCATGAAGAAGTGGATATTCTCCTTTATCACTTTTAACATTTTCAATTTATTGGATATGTATATGTTGTGATACCGAGTATTGGGATATCATGTTTGATCTTAATAGAAGTGTGAACCCTTGAGGATTTGGGAATCAGATTAAATTGTTAGAGTGAGAGAGCTGAGTTTAATTATGGATATATAATGGAATGACTTGACTTACCATGTTAGAACTTAGATGCATGTCTATAATAAGTGGTGATACCGAGTGTGGGGATATTATGACGGGTCATTAATAGAAGTGGTGATTGTGAATACTTATGAATTAGAGTTACATGTTTGAGTGAGAGGACTAGTACTGGATATTGTTGATGTATGTCGGATTGGTGATTAATGTGTCGGATTACTTGATGTGTATTGATACTCGATTGTTATGGAACTATTGGAATCATAAGTTGGTGGTAATGACTCGGGATTGATCTAGACTTATGTTATTTACATTGAATGATGATCAGTAGTTAGAAATGACTTTATTAGTGAGTATTTGAGGACATATCAGATATGATTGAAGTAGTTGAGTAGATATTCTAGATCACATGTATTTGAGGATGTTTCCTATTTAATATGATTGGGATATGCGTTTGACTTGTTGACCTCGAGTACATGCATGGTTATTGATTATATCTATTGATAGAGATTGAGTTCATATTGGTGTTGAGAAGAGGACTAATTACAGATTCATTGATATGATAGTTTACCGTTTTGGCTTACACTGATAAGGACTGATACTTAATGATTTGCAAGGATAGTATTAGGAATATAAGCTGATGGAATAGTTAATGATATCTCTTTAGTATGGAGGGGTGATGACTTTGATCAGACTAGAGTGTGGAGATCTGAATAGATGTATCAGAGTATTGACTATTTCGGTTATTGAGATGTGAATATACTGATACCGTAAAGATCAGATTAGACTAATATAATGAGAGAACAGGTTATTGATTTATTAAACTTGTGGATTACTGTACAGGATTACTTTGGCATAGATTGATATTTGACGGTCAGGATGACTATTAAGGGTAGGTTCATGATGACTATGAAGATCGGATATTGTTATATGCAGTACAGGCATATGAGGTATTGACCGGTTCCAGATGAGACTGGCTATTGAGTATTATCGAGTTCTATTGTTATATTGATTCATGTTATTGAAAGTTACTGGGAAAATATTGTCAGACCATAACATACATTGTTCTATTGTTCTACCTTTTACACGGTATTATTATTCACATTGTTATTGTCACATTGATATTGTTATTGTCACCGTATCATCCCAGTAATCGAAATGACATGGATATTAATTGTTATAAATGATAATAATAAGTAATTGAACAACTTACACTGGGATTGGGAAAATTGATGGAGGAGACAGCGTCTGTATTTTGGGTGGACCTAGGATACAGGTTGCGCAGCCGAGATACGGTTCCACTGCAGGGTTCCGGGGGATGACTGACATCCCGTATTGTCCATATTGTCATTGTTATTGACATATTGTTATTGTTATTGTTATTGACTACCTAGCGGTAGGACCTGGTTCAGCGCCAGGTGATTGGGCCGTGGTTCCGGGTATGTACGGAACCCACCTAAAGCATGGACAATGTCTCTTCCACTAATTTCAATAACTTAGGACCCTGATTGACACATGTAGTAGGCGTAGTATGGGATGCGTCTATTACAGGTGGCAATTGGTGTTCGCTGACATAATAAATGATAATGAACTGTTAATGTATTGTGACTGACATTAATCACCTGATTGTATATATATATATATATATCTCTATGATAGACATATGACCATAACCAGGACCGGATTGTATAACACCTAGTGACATGTGATAGATTGCACCCCTTGACATTGATTGTATATTTACCGTTGTGCCATTTGTCTTCTACCTGTATTCATATTGTTACTATATGTGTTACTGCTCAGATATTTATCTTGTTATTTAGTCTTCCTATCTGCAGTTGTTCTTACTATTTTATATGCACTTGGTTTCTTCTGCACGAGTTCTTTCCCTTTTCACACACACTCATTATGGTCGCGTTCTGACGACCCTGGGTTTGCACGTCCAGCTATTGGACGGTGGTTCTAATGTGCAGGTATTCGATGAGACGGTACGCCTTGCGAGGAGCTTGGGTCCTCTCCCTTTGATTCTGGTATACTTGCATTTTATTCTTGTTATTATTCTTTGTTTCCTATATATCACCTTTGACTTCTGTTCAGCTGTCATTTTCTTCCTGTTATTCATTGCTATCATGTGTAGTCTTATATGTATTATTGCAGTGGTCCTTGATTATTATAATTCTGATTATAACTTGTTCAGGTTACAATTTTGGGCTTAGCGCGTATACGTGGGGTATTTTCCTCACGTATATGCGTCGCCATAACGTCTCCGTATCCTTAGAATCGGGGCGTTACAGAGTGGTATCAGAGCCTAGGTTCGACATAAAAGGAGAACCTAGTTCCTACCTGTAACCTGAGACAGTTATGTTGACACTGCAATATACATATACTATTCATATGATAATATTGACTCCCTTTGGAATTGATCGTCCTTCCTTTGGAATTCCATTCTTGATCCGTTGATATTCATGATTCCAACACTTCAATTAGAGTGATTTGGATGTCCATCTTGATTTCATCCTTCCTTCCTATTCATTCCTCCTGATTCTATCTCTTGAGATTGATTACTTCACGTTGAAGATGGTACCAGAGATCAGAGCGCGCAGCGGAATCGTGGTGTCCCAACGAGACGACGTGGAAGCTTGTTTGTATTTCCTCTTAATTGTTGATTCTTTTATCATTCCCTGTTTGAAGCTTGTTTGTTTCTTCTTGACCTTGATTCTTTTACCATTCCCCGCTTTATTGAAATTTCGAGGACGAAATTTTTATTAAGGTGGGTAGAGTGTAATATCCCTAATCTAATACTACTGTATTTTTATTTTCTTCATGTATCTATTTTGATTTACTGAGAATTTTTATTTAATCAAGTTAATTTATTATTTTTCAGAAGTTATTATTATTAAGTATGGAAAATTTATTTTAAGATAGTAAACGGCAAACTATTCTTCCATTGTTATTTATTGTTATTTCTATTAATGTTATCCTTATTTTATTGTCGATGTTTATTTATTTAATATTAGTGTTCTATTATTTTTGTAATTAAGTATTGCGAGTTGTTATTGGTATTATTAATACTGTTATTTTGACTAGGTAATGTTGCTACTAATGATTGGATTATTTTGCAGCGGTATATTTCTTTACCCTTGATTCCTATTCATGCCATATTCCCTTGTATCCTTGTGCCTACCCATTATCCTCTTTTAGATCCAATACCCATTAGTGATCCCATACCCAATTGCCCGTTTGGATTCCATGGCCCATGACCCGTTCCCAATCCTATGCCCAATTATCTATTTGGATCCTAAACCAGTTGACCCAAGCCCATTTACATATTAACCTAATCTATTGATCCTATACCTATTTGGTTCAACCCAAACCCAATAGCCCAATACTCCTTTATCTACTTGGACCCAATACCCATTAGACCCTATAACCCAACTCATCCTATATAAACCTATCTCAATCTAAACCTAGATCTATCTCTTCTCCTTCCAGCCGTCAACACAACAGCCCCATCTTCACCATGGCTGTGTACCACCAGCGAGATCCCCCTCCTTGCTGCCGTAGATCTCCTCCAGGGCTTCCCCCTTTTCCCTTGATGGCTGAGCACCATACCCAAGCCCTTGGCAGCGCCTCCCCTTCTCTGGATGGCTGCTACATCTCCTCCATGTCCAGCAGGCCGGCCACTACCACCAGATCCAGCAACAGCAAGGGCAGCAGCAGACCCGCCCCTTACAGGTCTGCAGCAGCGCCCTTCTCCAGATCCAGCCAAGACCCCTCCGTGGCCGCGACAACCGGAGCAACAGCACCCCCTCTCCACTTCAGATCATCCACAACAGTGAGGAGGCAGCAGCCTGCAGATCCAGATCCAGAACCTACCCAGATCAGCAGCAGATCCAGATCTGCGCAAGTTCGGGCGAGCTGGTCGTTCTCCTGATCCACGTCAGACTTTCGTCAGAGACCAGCGCGGTGACCTTCTCCAGTGTCTTGGCCACCCTCCCATGCAGTCCAATGGCAAGGAACCGCACCACAGCGACCGCGGCAGCGACTCGTCCGGCGACGCGCACAGCAGATTCCACCCAGACCAGCAGCACAGGCAGCGAGCGAGCGGCGATTCCAGGCCCTTCCGGCGAGCGCGAGACCTCCAGATTGCAGCCAGGTCTTCCCCAGGATCCTGGTTACCGTCCTATGCAGTCCGACAGCGAAGAGCGGCACCACAGCGACCGTAACGGCGACTCGCCCGACGACGACCAGATTCCCCAAGGTGAGTGTTTTAATTGATTTTCAGTTATGATTGATTATTCTCCTATTCAATTATTGTTGTATATAATTATTACAGTTGTGACGTCATGATACCATTATACTGATGCATGTTATTTAGTTATCGTCAATGTTATCGTGTTGTCCAAGTATTTTAGGTTAAGGATATGATAGTCTCGTTCATATGAGAATTGATTAAATAAGAATGTCGCTTCATTGATATATAGGATCTTATATGTTGGGGCCTGCTAGTGAACTGTATGAGAGGGAGATTTGACTTGGGAATGGTAATGATAGATTTGATATACCATTTATGTTTAATATATGTGGATTCAGTGTTGTCATGAAGAAGTGGATATTCCCCTTTATCACTTTTAACATTTTCGATTTATTGGATATGTATATGTTGTGATACCGAGTATTGGGATATCATGTTTGATCTTAATAGAAGTGTGAACCCTTGAGGATTTGGGAATCAGATTAAATTGTTAGAGTGAGAGAGCTGAGTTTAATTATGGATATATAATGGAATGACTTGACTTACCATGTTAGAACTTAGATGCATGTCTATGATATGTGGTGATACCGAGTGTGGGGATATTATGACAGTTCATTAATAGAAGTGGTGATTGTGAATACTTATGAATTAGAGTTACATGTTTGAGTGAGAGGACTAGTACTGGATATTGTTGATGTATGTCGGATTGGTGATTAATGTGTCGGATTACTTGATGTGTATTGATACTCGATTGTTATGGAACTATTGGAATCATAAGTTGGTGGTAATGACTCGGGATTGATCTAGACTTATGTTATTTACATTGAATGATGATCAGTAGTTAGAAATGACTTTATTAGTGAGTATTTGAGGACATATCAGATATGATTGAAGTAGTTGAGTAGATATTCTAGATCACATGTATTTGAGGATGTTTCCTATTTAATATGATTGGGATATGCGTTTGACTTGTTGACCTCGAGGACATGCATGGTTATTGATTAAATCTATTGATAGAGATTGAGTTCATATTGGTGTTGAGGAGAGGACTAATTACAGATTCATTGATATGATAGTTTACCGTTTTGGCTTACACTGATACGGACTGATACTTAACGATTTGCAAGGATAGTATTAGGAATATAAGCTGATGGAATAGTTAATGATATCTCTTTAGTATGGAGGGGTGATGACTTTGATCAGACTAGAGTGTGGAGATCTGAATAGATGTATCAGAGTATTGACTATTTCGGTTATTGAGATGTGAATATACTGATGCCGTAAAGATCAGATTAGACTAATATAATGAGAGAACAGGTTATTGATTTATTAAACTTGTGGATTACTGTACAGGATTACTTTGGCATAGATTGATATTTGACGGTCAGGATGACTATTAAGGGTAGGTTCATGATGACTACGGAGATCGGATATTGTTATATGCAGTACAGGCATATGAGGTATTGACCGGTTCCAGATGAGACTGGCTATTGAGTATTATCGAGTTCTATTGTTATATTGATTCATGTTATTGAAAGTTACTGAGAAAATATTGTCAGACCATAACATACATTGTTCTATTGTTCTACCGTTTACACGATATTATTGTTCACATTGTTATTGTCACATTGATATTGTTATTGTCACCGTATCGTCCCAGTAATCGAAATGACATGGATATTAATTGTTATAAATGATAATAATAAGTAATTGAACAACTTACACTGGGATTGGGGAAATTGATGGAGGAGACAGCGTCTGTATTTTGGGTGGACCTAGGATACAGGTTGCGCAGCCGAGATACGGTTCCACTGCAGGGTTCCGGGGGATGACTGACATCCCGTATTGTCCATATTGTCATTGTTATTGACATATTGTTATTGTTATTGTTATTGACTACCTAGCGGTAGGACCTGGTTCAGCGCCAGGTGATTGGGCCGTGGTTCCGGGTATGTACGGAACCCACCTAAAGCATGGACAATGTCTCTTCCACTAATTTCAATAACTTAGGACCCTGATTGACACATGTAGTAGGCGTAGTATGGGATGCGTCTATTACAGGTGGCAATTGGTGTTCGCTGACATAATAAATGATAATGAACTGTTAATGTATTGTGACTGACATTAATCACCTGATTGTATATATATATATATCTCTATGATAGACATATGACCATAACCAGGACCGGATTGTATAACACCTAGTGACATGTGATAGATTGCACCCCTTGACATTGATTGTATATTTACCGTTGTGCCATTTGTCTTCTACCTGTATTCATATTGTTACTATATGTGTTACTGCTCAGATATTTATCTTGTTATTTAGTCTTCCTATCTGCAGTTGTTCTTACTATTTTATATGCACTTGGTTTCTTCTGCACGAGTTCTTTCCCTTTTCACACACACTCATTATGGTCGCGTTCTGACGACCCTGGGTTTGCACGTCCAGCTATTGGACGGTGGTTCTAATGTGCAGGTATTCGATGAGACGGTACGCCTTGCGAGGAGCTTGGGTCCTCTCCCTTTGATTCTGGTATACTTGCATTTTATTCTTGTTATTATTCTTTGTTTCCTATATATCACCTTTGACTTCTGTTCAGCTGCCATTTTCTTCCTGTTATTCATTGCTATCATGTGTAGTCTTATATGTATTATTGCAGTGGTCCTTGATTATTATAATTCTGATTATAGCTTGTTCAGGTTACAATTTTGGGCTTAGCGCGTATACGTGGGGTATTTTCCTCGCGTATATGCGTCGCCATAACGTCTCCGTATCCTTAGGATCGGGGCGTTACATAACCCCACACGGACATATGCACGGACATATGAGATACAACTAAAAGTATGCAGGTAGTTCAGGTTTATCTCTTTACGGGTCGATGCTTCCTCCGGAATCCCATAGTTCAGGGGCATCGATGGCCCTCTGTTAATCAGATACACCATTGTATTTACTGCATCTATCCCGAATTGTTTGGGCGATCCTGCGTGTATCCTCATGATCCTAGCACGCTCCAATATGGTCCAGTTCATGTGCTCAGCCACCCCATTCTGATGAGGGTTTCCCGGAACCATCTTCACTCATCTGATTTCCTAATTCACACAAAACTCTTTGAATCTGCCATCGCACTATTCACCCCCATTGTCTGACTTCAAGCACCTAAACTTAAGACCTATTTCATTCTCAATTTGGACTAACCACTTCTTAAACACATCAAACATATCTGATTTGTGCTTCAAGAAATAAATCCAGACCTTTCTATCATTAATAAAGGTCACAAAATATAATGAGTCACTAAGAGAGGGAACTGAAGCCTTACCCCACATGTCGGTGTGAACTAACTCCAAATTTTCTACCTTCGGGGTCTTTCTTACCTTTGAGAAACTGACTTTCCACTTCTTATCGTAGACGCAATCTTCATAGAAATCTAAGTCTATAGATTTTAAATCTGACAGCTTATCCTTGGAGAGCACAACCTTCATTTCCTTTTTGCCACACTCTGGCATCCAACTCTGATGATGCAGCTGAAATTGAGGCAGTAGAGCTCGACGTCATGTAGAGAGTATCTTTCTTCTTGCCATGTGCTACTACCATGGCGTCCTTGATAATCTTACATACATCATTGTCAAAGGTAGTCTTCATCCCGACATCCGCAAGCTGACCAACAGAGATCAAATTTCTCTTCAGCTTTGGTACATGATTGACGTTCTTCAATTTCAATATCAAGCCATTTGAGAGACTAACCATCATATCGCCTTTTCTGACAATGTTGCGGGGTTCATCATCTCTCATATACACCTTTTCAAGTTCACCTTTCAAATAATCTTGAAAAATTTCGTGTTGGGAAGTGGCGAGAAAGGAGGCACCCGAATCAATCACCCACGATTCAATGGAACCAGCTAAGAATTAAAGTATCGGATCCCTCACTGCCTGTGACCTACGTGTAATCTTTTTTTTTTTTACCTTTGCCTTCTCTATCATTATTTGGCTTGCAGACCCTTTGAAAATACCCCTTTTCACCACTCCACCAACATTCGACACCTTTTGACTTGGAATTACCTCTCTGTGATTTAGACTTGGATTTGTTATTCTTTTCTTTTCTCTATTCATCGGTTTTCCTTTTCTCTCAACACTCAGGACACTTCCTGATGTTTTCGCCGCACCCGATGACTTTCTGCGCGCTTCTTCACTGAGAAGAACACCACCGCATCATCAAACTTTAAGATTCTTGTCCCATAAGAATTGCTCACTACCATCACAAGACCATCCCAGGCCTCTGGTAGACTGGACAATATAACTAGCACCCTGATTTCATCATCAAAAATGATCTCAACAATTTTAATTGGCTCGTTAGCGTGTTGAATTCATTAAGATGATCAGTGACGCTTCCGCTGCCCGTCATATTTAAGTTGAACAACTTTTTCATCAAGAAAACCTTATTTGAAATCGAAGATTTCTCGTACATCTTCGAGAGGACCCATTTCCCTAGAGACGTTGAATGCAACCGTTAATGCCAAGAATAATTGGATTGCCCCTAGGGCTTTTCGATCTAGAATATCCCAATCGCCTTCAGACATCTCATCCGACTTTTGGGCATTTTCATTGAGAGAAAGATAGAGATCTTTTTGGTATAGTTAGTCTTTAATCTGCATCTTCTAGAATCCGAAATTCACACCATTAAATCTTTCGACTTTGATCTTTTCATCCTCTACCATTACGAATCTTGCTCTGATACCAATTGTTGGATAATGATAACGTGGTGGAAGAAGAAAGATTCAGATGATAATCAAAGACACTATAATTTACGTGAAAAATCCAAATTGGAAAAAAAACCACGGAATTGTGCACAAATCCACTATTTTCAGAGAGATTATAAAAACAAAGAGAACCTCATAACCGCTCTATACAGTAGCACTTAATTATCAATGAATTCACACTATCTCACCTTAAACCCTAATGACAGTGCATCCCCTTTTATAGATATAACTAGGGTTACAGGTTATAAAATCACTACACTGTCATTGACTTATTCTCCAAGTTTCGCTGGAAAAAAAAGCTTCTAGACTGAACCACTTTCAGGCTGGAGTATGCCACGTCCAGCCTGGTGTTGGAAAGAGAGAATATTGCTAAAGAAGTTGACATGGATTGCCGAGGGGTCGTCGAGGTGATCGCCAAGGAAGTCGACGACGAAAGGCGAAGGAAACAGCAACAGAAGAAAGCAACAGCAGCAGAACAGGTTCAGCGGTCGACCGGCCCGGTCGACCGCACATGCACAACGTGCACAGGGTCAGAGAGTGGTCGACCGCTCGGTCGACCGAAATGCCTGACTGTAAGTGCCCAACTCTCTGTTGTTTTCGGGCGACCGACGGTCGACCGAGGTGGAGGTCGGTCGACCAGCCGGTCGACCGACAGTCGGGTTTGGGCAGAAATCTGCTGTTCCGAAAATCTGAGTATTTAAGGGCTGCTATTGTTTTCTAGGGTTAGTATCTTGTAGAAGATCCTTGAGAAGAAAAAGGCTGGAGCTCTCTTGCATTCAAAGAGGCTGCTAGCCATTGTAATCTTCTTTCAAAGCAATTAAATCTCTCTCCGATTGCCCCGAGGACGTAGGCGTTGAGGCCGAACCTCGTTAAATCTGTTTGTTTGCGTGTGTTCTTTCTCCGGTGATTGTTTTGTACTGTTTGGGATTGTTCTTCGTGCGTGGGAGATTTGTGGGATCCTCATCAGGTTGTTGTCGTAGGCACAACAAGTGGTATCAGAGCTTCCAGGTTGCGCTTGGGATTTCTGAGGATTCGAATGGCTCGAGATCTGATCCGGTGAAGATCGTGTATCGATCTCAGATCAGAGGTATTGGTGTTCGAGGAGATCGTGTGTCGATCTCAGAAGGACGCAAGGAGGGCTCGTTGAATCTGTGGTGGAGTAGATCCGGTGAGAAACTCAATCTAGGGTTTCAAGGGACAGGTAAAAATCCAATTTTTATCTGAGTAGAGATCTATTTCAAGTTGGTTGTTCTTCCGCATAGATAGAGGATCAGAGAAATCTCAATGGCAGAAGAAATTGCATCTGTTAAGATAATGAACTCTCACCCAAGGATTGAAGTTGTTAAGTTCAATGGTACTAATAACTTCGGTATGTGGAGATGCGAGGTTATGGATGCGCTGAATGCATCGAACCTCAAAGATACTCTCCTATTGGAGAGGAAGAAGAGCACGACCACTGATGAAGAGTGGGCGAAGATGAACAGGTCAGCATGTGGCTTGATACGTTCATGTTTGTCGCAAGACATAAAATATCTTGCACAACATGAGACGTCGGCAAAGAAGCTGTGGGACACCCTTGCAAAGAAATACCTGACTAAGAGTGTTGAGTCCAGGTTGCAGCTTAAGAGTAAGTTGTATAACTTTCGGATGAAGAAGGGGAGCACAGTAAATAAGCACATCAACCGATATACGAAGCTTCTTACAGACTTGGTAAACGTGGATGTCACTATAGATGAGGAAGATAAGGCGATCATCTTTCTGAACTCACTCCCGGCAGAGGAGTATGAGACATTCACTCTGACCTTCATCAATGGAAGGCAGACCTTGGATTATGATGAGGTGTCGTCTGCACTGTCGAGTTATGAGACGAGGAAGAAGGAGAGACATCCTTCACAGTCAAGCTCATCGGCGGAGGCACTGGAAGTAAGAGGCAGAAGTTCATCGCGGAAGGGCAAGTAAGTTAGAGGAAGATCGAAGTCCAGGCCGGGTTTCAAAAATCTGAAGAGGAAGCAGTGTGCCTTGTGCAAGGAACTAGGACACTGGAAAGCAGAATGCCTGAAGGCCAAAGGTAAGAAGGTGGAGTCAAAGACCGAGACGAATCTCGCATGGGCGGATGGATCGGATGATGACTCTTCGGTGTTCTCTCTCTCGGTTATACCCCTACTGTTTGTAACTCAGATAGTGCTGAGTGGATCTTGGATAGCGGAGCCACCTATCATGTGTGCCCGAACAGGGCCTGGTTCTCTAGCTTTGAGAAGCTGGATGGATGTTACACGGTCATGGGGGATGACCATCCGTGTAATATAGAAGGGATGGGTACAATCCGTATCAAGATGGATGATGGGATAGTTCGAGAGTTGAAGGAGGTGAGGTATGTACTGTTGGCCCAAAGGCCTATCACCCTAGTTTTGATGATGATCAACTCATGTAGTTATATTTGCTAATGATCTTGTTTAATTAGTGACAGATTCTTTATCAAGATCTTAGTAGGTGCAAAGCTCAACAAAAGGATTAAATGTCAAGATTTGGAGCTAGCACGGGGTGATCCAAGGAGCTTTGGATCAAGCTTGGACCAAGTCAAGAAGATGAGAAGCCTTCAAGGGAAGACTTCAAGAAGTTGAAGACTTGTGTCTAGGTATAAGATTTTTATTTTTTGTTTTAGATAAAAATGTAAAGGATAGATTAGATTTGTGGATTGCTCAAGTCATATCACACACACACTCTTGAGATTTAATTGTCTTTTCATAAAAGAATTTTTTAGTTAGAAAAGACTCTTTCATTTTGGTAAAAGATTTTTCCTTATGACAAAATATATGTCTTGGTTTTTGATATTCATGTTTACATCTTTCAACCAAAACCAAGTTTAGTGCTTTATGTCAAAAACTAGATATTTCATCTTGATTGTGTAGTGGATCATATCCATACACACTATGCTTTAAAATATATCTTGTTTTTGTATTTGATGAAAATTTGGAAAAACATGTTTTAGAAAAACAGTTTTATTACGAGCCAATATTTCCAAGTTACAAAATATAGTCAAATCTTTAATAACATGCCTTGATTTTGTGCAAGCATGTTTCTATATTATAAAACTATTTTTTGTAGAATTTCTAAGTATTTATGGGATTTTTTTTATTAAGCCAAAAAGACCAATCTATAATCCCAAAAATTTTCAGGTTCTGGCAGTTCTGATTTTCAGAACTGACAGTGGCCGGTCGACCGGGTCGGTCGACCGGACGTGCACAGACGTGCACGCCTGTGTGCACTGGAGAACGGTCGACCGTGCCGGTCGACCGCTTCAGAGAGTCTGCTCTCTGGAAATTCTGGTCGACCGCACCGGTCGACCGACAGAGAAGTAATTCTCTGCTCCAGGTGCGCGGTCGACCGGGACGGTCGACCGGTGGCTGCAACGGTCGGATTCTTGACCGTTGCCGGTCGACCGGACCGGTCGACCGGAAGCTCTGACAGAGCCCAACGGTCAGATTTTTCTGGCCTCTATAAAAGGGGGTTTTGTCATTGTTTTTAGCTAAGATTTTTGGAGACCTTAGAGCCTGTTTTCTCATATTCATTTCAGAGGTTTTTCTCCACAAAAATAGTGAGCTAATACTTCCAATCAAAAGGGAAGATTTTATAAGAGTGTAAAAGTGATTTCTTGAGATTTTCACCAAAGATTCTTTCCTTGCTTTCTCACACAAACACTTGAGCATCCATTGAGCTATTCATCCTATAGGTGTTGTAGTGAGAGTTTTTGTAGGTGATCAAGTGTTTAGATCACCAAGATTTCATCTTGTACTTTGAGGAGACGGGCAAGTGTGCTCGTGGTTGTTTAGAGTTCGGGTGCGGACTTGTTGTACGAGGTGCGGCCTCGACGAGCCGGTGGGCTTGTGGTGTGTAAGGGACTTTGGGAGTCCGAGGGCTTGTAGGTATTGCGGCACCAAGGAGAGATCCGGTTGGATCGTGCATAGTGGAAATCCTTCGTGTGTCGAAGGCGGGGATGTAGAGCAAGTGTGCTCGAACCTCGAAACAAACCCTTTGTGTTTGCGATTGCTCACTCTTGCTCTCTTACTCTTCTTGTCTCACTTATATCTTGCATTACTTTATAGTCTTTATCTCTTATATGCATGATATACCTTTGTGCTCTTATTTGCTATACTTGCTTGGGATTGTTATTAACACTAGTATTCAACCAAGAGAGCCAACGCGGCACCTCAACCCATTCAAGGGGAATCTAGAGGAGTTTGTCCAGAGCCTCGCAAGGGGAATTCGGCAACACTCTTGTGTTATACATAAGTGTTCAATTAAAAGAAGTTTAATTTGATCAACTTAGTTTTAATTCCGCATTATTTGTTCACAAGTGACCATTAGATTAGCCATCACCTATTCACCCCCCCTCTAGGTGATTTTACATGTACCTCAGCTCAAAAGGAATCTTATCTCAGTTGGCACTTTGGAAGCATCGGGCATGGTGATATCTGTTCGAGACGGCGATCTCAGGATGATCAAGGGCTCGATGGTGGTGATGAAGGGCTTCCGCCGAGGCAATCTCTACTACTTGAAGGGTAGTACGATTACAGATCAGGTGGAGACTTCGAGTTCCTCAGATGATGGTGGCCCAGAGGTATGGCAGGGAAAGGTCGGACAGGAAGAAGAAAAATCTTTGCGAGCTCCTGCAAAGAAGGAAATGGAAGGTGCTGCTACCTGCAAGTTGGAAGGTGGACACAGCGTTCTGGACAAGAAGAAGCTGAGATTCAGCACAAGTACTCATCGACATGAAGGTCTTCTTGATTGTGTTCACATGAGCGTATGGGGACCTGCTAAGACGGCATCGCTTGAAGGTCACATGTACTTTGTCTCATTTATTGATGGTTTATCTAGGCAGGTTTGTATATATCCCATGAGACAAAGGGGTGAAGCCCTAGATGTGTTGATGAAGTGGAGAGGAAAAATGGAGAGGCAGATTGGTAGGAAGATAAAGGAGCCTCATATTGGTAATGTTGGAAAGGACATGTACCAGTTCCTACGATTTGTCCAGAACACAGGTATTGCAACTCACTTCACAACAGGTACAGATGGGTTGGCTAAGGAAGTAATCCGTCCCTTGCTGGAGGAGGTTCGGAGGTTGTTGTCTAATGCAGGATTAGACATGTCGTTTTGGGCTGAGGCGACCGAGTATGCTAGCCATCTCATGAATAGATCGACTGTGATAGGAGGTAAAGCTCCACTGGATATTTGGTCTGGGAAAGCTGCTCAAGATCATGATGTGCTGCGGAAGTTTGGAAGTCCGGCCTACTTCAGTGCCAAGAATGGCAAGGTGAATCCGCGAGCAAAGAGGTTTGTCAATTTGGGCGTCAAGGGAAAAAGCTACAGGTTGTGGGACCCCGAAGACAAGAAGATCATGATGAGCAGGAATGTCACTTTTGGAGAGACTTCAGGGTTGAAGTCCAGCGTCTCTCAGCAGGTGGAGAGGACGAAGACCAAGGTTGGATCGCAGCGGGTGGAGGTTAATGCTACTCCATCATCTTCAGTTGGGTCGGCATTAGAGGTGATTTCACCGGATGTGACACCGGGTGGAGATCATGAAGCCAGGGTTGATGCTGAACAGGTTGACGACATTGCTGAGGATGTCGAGTTGTTTGCAGCCATTGGAACCAAGGTAAAACCACGCTCGTGGTTAAAGAAGCATGGATCTCAAGCTTGTGATCGTGACAAGCTGAAGTTGAAGGCCGTTGTCCTCCATGATGGTCGGGAAGAGGTTCATATGACTCGGTCAGACAGGTTTGCTGCTGCAAATACAGGTACCATTGCTTGAGCTTGATGAAGCTCATTTAAATGAACTACGGTTGGCTTGATCCTTTTGAGCAAAGGTACGCAGGCAGCCGTAAAGGCGCAGCCATTTGGTGATGCAACTCTTATGAAGCTAGTTTGGGTTCTCGAGAAATTATTTGGATCTTCACGTAGAGGTGAAGAGTTGTGGCCGATGGAACTTCACGTAGAGATGGAGAGACTTCACGTAGAGGTGAAGAGACTTCATGTAGAGGTGAAGATGCTTCACGTAGAGGTGAAGTGTTAGGGCCAGTTGGACTTCACGTAGAGGTGAAGTGTTATGATCTCGAAGAACAGGTGATCTTCCGGTGAGAAGATGTTGAGCTTGCATAAGGAGGGGTGTGCATCCAGTTGAAGCCGATGATGTTTTGTGGGCTCTACACAGACTTGGTGGACCGTCAGTGGAAGACAGGTAGACTAGATAGAGCTAGTCATTTGGAGAGTCAGTGTTAGCTCGTGATGAAGTCTTCGTGAGGTCGTGAAGTTGCGAAGTAGAAGCCACGGTTTGATGATCGGCATGTATGAAAATTCTCCTATGGTGAAGTGCAGGGAAGACATGTACGATGTTTTCCAGGGATAGTTGAGCTAAAGATTCCAAGCCGAGATCGTGTGTCGATTTCGCCGAGATCGTGTGTCGATTTCGTCCGGTGCGCGCAAGACGAGATCGTGTGTCGATTTCGCCGAGATCGTGTGTCGATTTCACCAGGTGATAGACTTGGATTCGTTGGAGATCGGCTCAGATTTGGAAAATCTTCGCCGAGGTGGAGAATTGTTGGAAAGAGAGAATATTGCTAAAGAAGTTGACATGGATTGCCGAGGGGTCGTCGAGGTGATCGCCAAGGAAGTCGACGACGAAAGGCGAAGGAAACACCAGCAGAAGAAAGCAGCAGCAGCAGAACAGGTTCAGCGGTCGACCGGCCCAGTCGACCGCACGTGCACAACGTGCATAGGGTCAGAGAGCAGTCGACCGCCCGGTCGACCGAAATGCCTGACTGTAAGTGCCCAACTCTCTGTTGTTTTCGGGCGACCGACCGGTCAACCGAGGTGGAGGTCGGTCGACCAGCCGGTCGACCGACAGTCGGGTTTAGGCGAAAATCTGCTGTTCCGAAAATCTGGGTATTTAAGGGCTGCTATTGTTTTCTAGGGTTAGTATCTTGTAGAAGATCCTTGAGAAGAAAAAGGCTGGAGCTCTCTTACATTCAAAGAGGCTGCTAGCCATTGTAATCTTCTTCCAAAGCAATTAAATCTCTCTCTGATTGCCCCGAGGACGTAGGCGTTGAGGCCGAAACTCGTTAAATCTATTTGTTTGCGTGTGTTCTTTCTCCGGTGATTGTTTTGTACTGTTTGGGATTGTTCTTCGTGCGTGGGAGATTCGTGGGATCCTCATCAGGTTGTTGTCGTAGGCACAACACCTGGAATGACCGCTTTCAGGCTAGACCGCTTTCAGGCTAGACTGGACCGCTTCCGCTAAGCACCTCGAGTAAGCTACTCTATTCTGTCGCTACAGAGTGCTCCTACGACAAGATGCTTCTGAGAGAACTTCCGCTCCAGAGACTCACTCCGGAGGCTATCGCTCTGGAGATTTCACCGCTCCGGATGCCCCTTTTCACTCCAATCTTACCGTCTAACTAAAACTTCAAACTCGTCCAAATGTTGTGATCTGGACTCATCCAACGTCATGACCAAGAGTGCTTCGATCTCGCTCTGAGATTTTAACTCCCACAGTGACGATCCGTCAAGGCAATTATTAGGCTCTACAACTTAACAATATTATCATATGTGCGTAGAGCTATGCATGCTCCTGCTTGGTGACAAATTTCATTAGCAAGGATAATTGGCAGCAAAATTTTCAAGTACACAGCATTTCTAAGCAGTGAGTCGAATCAACTCATGCCATGTTTGAATCTGGTTCGATCACTGATCAGAGCCAGAGCATATCATCTGTGCATAAAACTCCATGCTCCTACTCAATGACAAATTTCATTAGCAAGGATAATTGGCAGCAAGTAATATTTCATACGATCCAGAAACTTCTATAAACTAACCCTGGCTGAAGTTTGCAAGGAAAGAACTCTCAAAAATTGTTTTGTTTGAGTATTAGCTCGAATGTATGGTTCTCACAGAGAATTTTCTTCTATGAAATTAAGAGAAATGCAAGTTTGTTATGTGAACGATTGATACCTTCACAGTAACAATAACAACTGCAACACCATTTTCCCAAGATTCATGGAAGAGTTTCCTTGTGTCACTGACGCCTATAGATGGAACAACTTGTGGCAATGCCTTTTCCACTGCAAAGGAGCAAAGAGAATAAAGTATATTGAAGAGGCATAACGGTTTCAAAACAGAGAAAGTAAGGATCAATTATAGCATCAGTTATAGTGCACATATGTGAAAAAATTACCAGAGAATTTTGAGCCTGACACGCATCATCAATCAGTAAGACTTTGTAGCTGTTTCCACCCCAAAGATTTTTTTTTAATCTCTCAACCGTCAATGTCTCCTTCTGTAATAGATTGTGAAAGCATCTAATCAGGCTTATATCTAAAAAAGACTTGTAGTAGTAGTAGTAGTAGTAGTAGTAGTAGTAATAAAGGATAATTTAACATTGGTTTTGTTTTGCTAAATGTGATTATCTAGGCACGAGAGAGACAATACGTGAATGTCATGTTTATACGGCAACAACTATAGTTGTCATTGACACAATTTACTGACACGTGTCAGAAAAAAAGCTTTCCAACAAAACAGTTATCATATAAAAGGAGAGCTTAGAGTTATTACTAAGTGTAACATGAAGTTAATAAGACATTCCATCTTTCCTAACCTTGCCAGGATAAATATTACAAATGGAGGTAGCAGATCTCTGTGAATCTGCATGCAATTATGAACATGCCCTCACTGACAAGTTTGGTAATCTAGTAGAAGAGTGATCTTTATAAATTAAAGAAAAAAAGAAAAAGAAAAAGAAAAGAACACTCGGAGATCTAAAAATGTTGTTAGACGTAGAGGTTAATCCCAATCAAAAATCAACCATCCAAGAGATGTGAGTGAACAAAAGGTGCATAACTGCATATCCTTGGAGTTTAACATATTAGGTAAGAAAGATAGGGGGTTATTTAATACAATGATGATGTGAAATTATCTCCAAAATCTAAGTAATGGGGTTACACAACAGGCATAATAGAAACAACAGATATGAAAACTAAAAACACAATTAGGTTGTTTACTAGAATTTTTCTTTTCATATCTTCACTCCACTAATGCTCCACGCTTGGGGAATAAACACTTGAACACCATACAGACGACTTCCCCATTCGCCAAAAATGGTTTCTTGTAGTAATTGCAAGGTACCTCCTGGACGAGCAAATAGGCTAATGATCATGAACACAAAATCATCGCAAATGATCAAAAAAAATGTTAAGACAACAGTAATGCGATGGCATATTACACAGCTGAAATCCTAATTTCAATGCAACAGGGGGGCAAGTGTGGTATGTCAAAATTCAGCCCGATTTGATTTTAACACTAAAAGGGAAACTCGATAAGAGATTTTATAATGGTAAAATCATAGACGGATGAAGATTTGTCTAATGTGCTAGGAATCCAGGATGATACACAAGTAGGAACCCGCTGTCTGAGTCTTCGGTCAAAAAATATTTTAATTCATTAGGATTGGGTTTAAATCCAATCCTAATGTCTTTTTTTTTTTCTCGAGAGTAAATCCTAGTGTCTTTTAACACGCGAACACACCTAAAAGTCTGATGGATGCTAGAAACTCCAGAACAGCTCGAGTAAGTCTTTCTAGGTGACCTAGATTTTACTGGTGATTTCTGAATTATAATTAAACCTTAAATCCTTCAGAAAAATAAAAGGAATCAATTTGTACCCAATTCATCAGTTATTATCACTAACCATTCTTTTACAACAGGAAGGTGACACAAGCGCTGGACACTTTCTTACAACGACCTTATATTCTTACAACGACCTTATATTTATCTACACCCCTCAAAAATCCACAGAAAAGAAAACACTTCAACCAAGTGAAGGGCATTGCTCTCATCTAAAAAGAAGATCAGAAACGAACAATTAGATACCTCATGCCTGAAAAGAAAACATTGTAGAAATATACTGGCAACACAGGGTTCATCTGTAACAACTTCCTATGCATTTTTACAATCATAATTAGTTCAGGAGCAATGAGAAACCAAAGTACAATTTAAAATAAACCAAAAAACTAAAAACAAAAAAACTGGGTAATCTTCGATAATTAACACCTATAAACAAAGATTAGAATCAAACAAGATGTGCACAACAAAAGGTGTACACAGCTCACAGGGACTTCACTAAACATCCAAGCACAATCAACGAAAAAGAAAAATATGAATAAGCCATAACTACTGTATTTTACAAGAAGAAGGAATTAGGTAATGGCTATACCTTGGTCCGTCCTTTTCTGTTCATTCCTCTGAAAATCAAAGAATGAGATGGTTTTCTCCAGCTTGGGGAAAAGATTCAGAGAGCCATTGAATGATATCTCAGAGCCAATAAGCAAAATCCAAAGAATGGCAGTTAGCAGTTAATGATAAAATATGTCAAAGGTATGTTATCTAGACTTTCTGGAGAAGTTCCCTATTTCCATATCAGTGTTGTCTCTAAATATCTAAGAAATTCTCCGTTGGTATTTTAGGTGTCTCACATCCACTGGAGAAGACTATGCGACAAGGTGGATGAGATTCCAGAAGATTCAGCAGTGTGCACATACATGCACAGGCTCAGGCTGTCGACAACAGTAGATGTGTTGGAAAGAGAGAGGTTATTGCTGAGGAAGTCGAAGAGGATCGTCGAGGGATCGTCGAGGAAGTCGGCGACGAAAGACGAAGGAAGCAGCAGTAGCGAAACAGGCTTATAGCAGCAGCAGCAGAAGATTGGTCGACCGCCCGGTCGACCGCCCGCAGTAGCAGGTGTTCGGTCGACCGGCCTGGTCAACCGACGTGCACAACGTGCACAAGGATGGAGCCTGGTCGACCGCCTGGTCGACCGACTGAAAGTACCCAACTCTCTGTTGGGCACCCGGTCGACCGGTGGAAGGGGTCGGTCGACCGCCCGGTCGACCGACAAGCGGGTTGTGGGCTGCGATTGCTGATTTGAAAATCTGTTGTATTTAAAGGGCTGTTGTTATTTTCTAGGGTTAGTATCTTGAAGGAGGAAAATCTGGAGCTCTCTTGAGATCAGAGGTGCTGCTAGTATTGTAATCGATTTTCCAAAGCAATTAAATCTTTTTTCATTGCCCCGAGGACATAGGCATTGAGGCCGAACCTCGTTAAATTATTGTTTTTCGTGTGCTTTCTCTGGTTTGTGATTTTGTGCTATTTTGGGAATTGTTCTTCGTGCTTGGGAGATTCAGGGATTCCTCTTCTGGTTATTGTCGTTGGCACAACAAGTGGTATCAGAGCTTCCCAGGTTTCGCTTGGGATTTTTCTGGAGATTCGGAGGGCTTTGAGATCTGATTCGGTGGAGATCGTGTGTCGATCTCAGATTAGAGGTAGTCGTGTTCGTGGGATCGTGTGTCGATCTCGAAAGGACGCAAGGAGTGCTCAAGGAATCGTTGGTGGAATAGATCCGGTGAGAAACTCAATCTAGGGTTTCGGGGAAAAGGTAAAAAATCAAATTTTTATCGAAGTAGTAATCTATTTCCAGTTGGTTGTTTTTCCGCATAGTTAGAGGATCAAGTAATCTAGATGGCAGAAGAAACTACTTCAGTTAAAACCATGCATCCTCATCCGAGGATTGACGTGGTGAAGTTTAATGACATAAATAATTTCGGGATGTGGAGATGTGAGGTTATGGATGCCCTGAATGCATCGAACCTCGAGGATACTCTCCTTCTGGAGAAGAAGAGGAGCACGATCACTGATGAAGAGTGGGCAAAGATGAACAGGTCAGCGTGTGGGTTGATTCGTTCATGTTTATCGCAAGACATAAAATATCTTGCACAACATGAGACGTCGGCGAAGCATCTGTAGGAAACCCTTGAGAAGAAATATCTGACCAAGAGTGTCGAGTCAAGATTGCAGCTTAAGAGTAAGTTGTACCGGTTTCAGATGAAGAAGGGGAGCACAGTGAATGAGCACATCAACCGATACACGAAGCTTCTTACAGATTTTGTGAACGTGGATGTCAAGATAGATGAGGAAGACAAGGCTATCATTCTCCTGAATTCACTCACGGCGGAGGAGTATGAGACATTCACTCTGACCTTTATCAATGGTAGGCAGAGTCTAGACTACCATGAGGTGTCGTCTGCACTGGCAAGTTATGAGACGAGGAGAAAGGAGAGGCATCCTTCTCAGTCAAGCTCATCGGCGGAGGCACTGGAAGTAAGAGGCATGGGTTCATCTAGGAAGGACAAGGAAGAAAGAGGAAGATCAAAGTCCAGGTCGGGCTATAGGGATCTGAGGAAGAACCAGTGTGCCTTCTGCAGAGAAATAGGACACTGGAAAGTGGACTGTCCGAAGTTCAAAGGGAAGAAGAAGGAGTCAAAGGCTGAAGCAAATCTTGCAAAGGTGACAAATACTCAGAGGAGTAGTTCACAGGCAGATGGATCAGATTCGGACTCGTCAGGTTTCTCGTTTTCAGTCATTACTCCCATCGTTGGTCACTCATGGGAAGATAAGTGGATTTTAGATACAGGTACAACATAACATGCGTGCCCTAATCGGGGTTGGTTTTCTAACTTTGAGAAGCTGGAGGGGTGTTCGGTCGGTATGGGCGATGATCACCCATGTAGCATAGAGGGTGTAGGTACAATCCGAATCAGGATGTTTGATGGGATGGTAAGGGAGCTGAAGGGAGTGAGGTATGTACCTCAGTTGAAGAGAAATCTCATCTCCATTGGAGCTTTGGAAGCATCGGGCATGGTGATATCTGTTCGAGATGGCGATCTCAGGATGATCAGAGGCTCGATGGTGGTGATGAAGGGCGTCCGCCGAGACAATCTCTACTACTTGAGGGTAGTACGGTGACAGGTCAGGTGGAGACTTCCAGTTCCTCAGATGATGGTGGCCCGGAGGTCTAGCAGGGAAAGGTAAGACAGGAAGAAAAAAAGTCTTTGCGAGCTCCTGCAAAGATGGAATTGCTAGAAGGTGCTACTACCTGCAAGTTGGAAGGTGAACACAGCATTCTGGACAAGAAGAAGGTGAGATTCAGCACCAGTACTCACTGCAATGACTGTCTTCTTGATTGTGTTCATGTGTGCATTTGGGGACCTGCTAAGTCGGCATCGCTTGGAGGTCACAGGTACTTTGTCTCTTTTGTTGATGGTTCATCTAGGCAGGTTTGGATATATTCCATAAGACAAAGGGGTGAAGCCCTAGATGTGTTGGTGAAGTGGAGAGGAAGAATGGAGAGGCAGATAGGTAGGAAGATCAAGGAGCTAAAGATTGGTAATGTTGGAAAGGACATGTACCAATTCCTACGATTTGGCCAGAACACCGGAATTGTTACTCACTTCATAACAAGTACAGATGGTTGGCTAAAGAAGTAGTCCGTTCCTTGCTGGAGGAGGTTCGACGGTTGTTGTCTAATGCAGGATTAGACAGGTCATTTTGGGTTGAGGCGACTGAGTATGCGAGCCATCTCATGAATAGATCGACTGCGATAGGAGGTAAAGCTCCATTGGATATTTGATCTAGGAAAGCTGCTCAAGATCATGATGTGCTGCGGGAGTTTGGAAGTCCGACCTACTTCAGTGCCAAGAATGGCAAGGTGAATCCGCGGGCAAAGAGGTTTGTCTATTTGGGCGTCAAGAGGAACAGCTACAGGTTGTGAGACCCCGAAGACAAGAAGATCGTGATGAGCAGGAATGTCACATTTGGAGAGACTTCAGTGCTGAAGTCCACTGTCTCTTAGTAGGTAGAGAGGACAGAGACCATGGAAGGATCGCAGCGGGTGGAGGTTGATGCTACTCCATCATCTCCAGTTGGTTCGGCATTTGAGGAGACTTCATCGAAGGTGACACCGGTGGAGATCATGAAATCAAGGGTGATGCTGAACAGGTCGAAGATATTGCTGAGGATGTCGAGTTGTTTGCAGCCATTGGAACTAAGGTGAAACCACGCTTGTGGGGAAAGAAGCATTAATCTCAAGCTTGTGATCGCATCAAGCTGCAGTTGAAGGCCGTTGTTCTCCATGATGGTCGTGAGGAGGTTCATTTGACTCAGCCTGACAGGTTCGCTGCTGCAAATACAGATACCAGTGCTTGAGCTTGATGAAGCTCATCTCAATGAACTACGGTTGCTTAATCCTTTTGGGCAAAGGTACGTAGGCAGCCGTAAAGGCGCAGCCATTTGTTGATCAACTCTTATGAAGCTATTTGGGTTCTCGAGAAGCTGTTATGGATCTTCACGTAGAGGTGAAGAGTTGTGGCCGATGGAACTTCACGTAGAGGTGGAGAGGTTTCACGTAGAGGTGAAGTGTTGTGGCCAGTTGGACTTCACGTGGTGGTGAGGTGTTGTGATCTCGATGAACATATTGATCTTCCGGTGAGAAGATATTGAGCTTGCATAAGGAGTGGTGTGCATCCACTTGAAGCCGATGATGTTTGGTGTGCTCTACATAGACTTGGTGGACCGTCAGTGGAAGACAAGAAGACTAGATAGAGATAGTCAGTTGGAGAGTCAGTGTTGGCTCGTGAAGAAATCTTCGTGAGGTCGTGAAATTGCGGAGTGGAAGCCACAGTTTGGTGATCGGCATGTATGAAAATTCTCCTAAGGTGAAGTGCAGGAAAGGCATGTGTGGTGCTTTCCAGTGGATAGCTGAGCTAAAGATTCCAAGCCGAGATCGTGTGTCGATTTCGCCGAGATCGTGTGTCGATTTCGTTCGGTGCGCGCAAGCCGAGATCATGTGTCGATTTCGCCAGGTGATAGACTGGGGTATGTTAGAGATCGGCTCAGATTTTGAGAAGAATCTTCGCAGAGGTGGAGAATTGTTGGAAAGAGAGAGGTTATTGCTGAGGAAGTCGAAGAGGATCGTCGAGGAAGTCAGCAACGAAAGACGAAGGAAGCAGCAGCAGCGAAACAGGCTTACAGCAGCAGCAGCAGAAGATCAGTCGACCGCCCGTAGTAGCAGGTGTTCGGTCGACCGCCCCGGTCGACCGACGTGCACAACGTGCACAAGGATGGAGCTCGGTCGACTACCCGGTCGACCGACTGAAAGTACCCAACTCTCTGTTGGGCACCCGGTCGAACGACCGGTCGACCGGTGGAAGGGGTCGGTCGACAGCCCGGTCGACCGACAAGCAAGTTGCGGGCTGCGATTGCTGATTTCGAAATCTGTTGTATTTAAAGGGCTGTTGTTATTTTCTAGGGTTATTATCTTGAAGGAGGAAAATCTGGAGCTCCCTTGAGATCAGAGGTGCTGCTAGTATTGTAATCGATTTTCCAAAGCAATTAAATCTTTTTTTCATTGCCCCGAGGACGTAGGCATTGAGGCCGAACCTCGTTAAATTGTTGTTTTTCGTGTGCTTTCTCTGGTTTGTGATTTTGTGTTGTTTTGGGAATTGTTCTTCGTGCTTGGGAGATTCAAGGATTCCTCTTCTGGTTGTTGTCGTTGGCACAACAAGATGGTTGTCGGCGAGCCAGGGTGGTCGACCGCAAGCCAACAGAGACTGAGGATGATTTAGTCTACCGACAGCTACATGTAGTTGTCGACAGCTGAACACTGCTTGTCGAAAGCAGTCGACAGGAGATCAACCGTTACTTTAACAGAGACCAACCGTGTCTCAGTCTGTCGACAGCTAACACGTAGCTATCGATTGCTACGGGAAATTTTAGAATCCGAATTGATTTCAAATTATGATTTTTAAAAAGGTTTCCAAATTTCTTCTTTCAAAGGCGGATGATTGAATGACTAGGATGATTTTGCTCAAGATTTAAAAGTCAAGATTTACTCTAGATATTTATAAAATCCCTAGGATTGTTTATGTATTGAGATCAAGAGAGAAATTTTCACCTTGTGTTGGGAGTTTGAGAGATCCTAGAGAGAGATCCTTATAAACTCTTGTATTATTTCTCAGGTTAATAAGATTTTCTGCCCCTCCTCTCTCAAATCTTGTGTTCTGCCCCTCCTCTCAAATCTTGTGTTTCTTGATTTGTGTTCTTCCTCTTATAGTGATCTAGATATATTGTTTGCTACTATAGATCTCCCGGTGCTTCCGTAGTTACTCTTATTGTTTGGTGGTATCTATCACAACAATTGGTATCAGAGTGATAGCTAGAAAGAATATCACAACGAAGTTCAAGGAGTAAAAAGCCAAGGTCGAGAATCAGAAAGGGCGAAACGTGAAGTTCTTGAGGTTAGATAATGGGGGTAAGTATACATCTTCAGAATTCAACTAGTACTTAGCCAGTGAAGATATTGAAATTTAGCTAACTATTCAAGGACGATCAGAACAAAATGGAATAGCAGAGCGCATGAATCAGACACTTACAGAGCGTGCCTCTAGTATGAGGTTACAGGCTGACATGTCGAAGATTTTTGGGCAGAGGCAGTGAGTCATGCAAGCTATTTAGTGAGCAAGTCACTATCTATAGTCGTTAATCTTCAGATCCCAGAAGAGACATGGCAATGAGAGTCACTGGACTATTCAACCTTACAGATATTCGACTACCCGACATACAATTTAGTTGATAGTCAAAAGAGAAAAAACATGGAGCCCAAGTCAAAGAGGTGTTTCTTCATTGGTTTCACCAAGAGATCCAAGACATACAAACTTTGGGACCCAAAGAAGAAGAGTGCTTTTGTTAGCAGAGATGCGGTCTATGATGAAGAATCAATGTTACAAGAAAAGTAAAAGACGGAGGACAAGGCACAAGATGGTGCTTCAGACTCTCAGACCAAGGAGTTTGAGTTTTCAGATGACCTCATCAAGCTCGTCAAATAAGATGAAGACTCCTCAGGTTCAGATGGAGATAAGCAAGTAGCTACTCAATAACAACATGTGCAGCCTAGACCATTGAGACGGTCAAACAGAGTTTCAGTATCAGTAATGAGATATGGCTGGGATGAAAACCAAGTCTCTTTTGCATTAGTAATAAACATTACAGATTCTAGAAGTTATAAGGAGGCAATCCAAGCGGATGACAGTGACAAGTGGGCCATAGCCATGGAACATGAGATGGAGTCTTTGGAGAATAATCAATCATAGGATTTGGTGAATCTATCAAAGGTTCTAAAGCGATAGGTTGCAGGTGCGTCTTTCGAAAGAAGAACAATGAGCAATACAAGGCAAGGCTAATTGCCAAAAGATATTCTCAGACTATAATGAGATTTTCTCCCATGTAGTCAAGCTTACATCTATTCGATTGTTGTTGGCAATTATTGCTCAAGCTGATTTCGAGTTGGAGCAGCTAGATGTGAAAATAATATTTCTGCATGGTAAGCTTGAAGAGAGGATATACATAAAGCAACCTAAAGAGTTCTTTCAGGAAGGTCAAGAAAATAAGGTGTGTCTTCTTAAAAGTCCCTTTGTGGGCTGAAACAGTCTCCCACGTAATGATACAAGTGGTTTGACTAATTTATGATCAAGGCCAACTATACCAGATATAAGTATGACACTTGTGTTTATTTCAAGTAGTGCAATAATGATCTCACATATTTGTTATTGTATGTGGATGACATGTTGATTGTTGCGAGAAATAAAACACATATTCAGAAGCTTAAAACTCAGCTAAAAGAAGAGTTTGACTTAAAAGATTAGGGAGAAGCCAAGAAGATTTTAAGTACAGAGATCAGTCGAGACAGGAGTACAGACAAACCCTGGCTATCCCCAGAGAATTATGTGTTGTGTAAAATGCTGACACAACAAAAGAGAAACACCAAGTGGGAGACTCGGCAATGGAAGTGCAGAAGCGATCTACCTCTAATAAGCAATAAGACTAATCACCATAAAACACAAGAACACCAGATTTAACATAGTTCGGCAAGTATGCCTAGTCCAACAGGAAGAGGGGAGAAATTATATTGAAAACAGAGAAATCCAAGAGTTACAAGAATATCTTTATCTCACACCTCTTAATGATGGAATCTTGATTTTCCCTTGACTTGTACTCGACTTGCTTTCAAAGGCCAACCCAAAGAGGTTTATATAGACTTATAGAACCATCTTAGTCCAACACAAATTCCATCAATACATACATGCCTTAGAAAAAGAAGGAAACTCAAATCCAATTCGAACTGAAAACATAACCCGAAAAGAAAACTACTAGAACCGCCATTAATCAACTACTCTGATATATAAGTTGACAAATCTACAAATTAGTCGGTGATACTGATGTATCAGTCCACTAACCTGAGATCCTCACTCTCTGTTATGATCATAATGAAAGTACACCTAGAGGGGGGGTGAATAGGTGTACGGCTAATCTATGAACAATAATGCGAAAATTAAAACTTAATTGCAATACACTTAGTGTAACCAACGAGTGTAGCTGAATTCCCGGTGAAGGGCTCTGGACTAACTCCTCTTGATTGCTCTGAATAAGAGTTGAGGTGCTATATGAAGCTCTCGTGGTTAAACACAAGTGAGGCACACAAACAAACACAACCAAGCATATAAGTATGGATGAGCAATATGAATGATGCAAGGCACAATATAAAAGAGAGAGTTAGAGAAAGTGGATCAAACGCAAACACAAGGATATGTTTTGAGGTTCGAGCACCCAGCTCTACGTTCCGCCTTCACACAGAAGGATTTTCACTAACTCGTCCACACAGGACTTCCCACACAGGGAACCTCCACTGAGGATTTGGGGTGATTACAATTTGGAGTACACAACTCCTCTCTCAACAAATTACAACCTCTACACTTAGAGGCTAAGCACAAAGCCAACACAAATCCACCTCATAAATGAGGGATGGGCACAAAGACAAACAACCAATCAACCTCTCACAAGAGGGATAGGGCACAAAGCCACCACTCCAACAATCAACCTCTACACAAGAGGGATATCACAAATAAGGAGGGTTTACAACTTGGTGATCACAAAGACCACAAACCAATTCTTTTCCCACAAAACAAACAAAGATCCTAATAAATAGGATAGAATGATAAGCTCAAGTGTGAGAAAACAAAGTGTTTTGAATAAAGAAAATCACTTGAAAAAATCTCTAAATAGATATAGAATTTTTAGACCAAAAAATAATTCCCAAAAGACTATTTTCTTTGAATTATCAAACACTTTAAAAACAAATGAAGATTGATCTTTTAAACCCAAAAACTCTTTTGAAAAACTTGCTCTTAAAACACTTGAAAAGATCTAAAATTTTGCTCTTGAAAAACTTGTTGAGAAACAACTCAAATGGGGGGATATTTATACTCCATTTGGAATCAGCCCATTGGCAGCAGAAAAGGCCCAGATTGGTCTTCCCGTCGACCGGCCGGTCGACTGGCCAACGGTTAAAAAATCGACCGTTGAGCCCTCCGGTCGACTGCCCGCTCGACCATGCCCAGAACCAGAGAGCAACGGCTCTCTAGCCGGTCGACCGCCCGGTCGACCGGGCCAACCCGAGAGTGGGCTGACTTTAGTCGGTCGACCGGGCCAACCCGAGAGTGGGCTGACTTCAGTCGGTCGACCGCTCGGTCGACCGGCCAAACACACTGGCCTTTGTGCACGTCTTGTGCACATCGGTCGACCGGTCCGGTCGACCGACCACTGGTCCAGTCGACCGTCCCGGTCGACCGCCAGAGCCAGGCAGGTAAATTTCAGGACTTAAAAACTGGTCTTTTTATTATCAAATAAATCCCATAAAATCTCATAAATTTCACAAAAATCAGTTCTTATATTATCTTTGAAATACAAACATGTTTGAGTAAAAATCAAACCATGTTACAAACATTTTGAACCATTTTTGTGACTTACAAATTTTGCCAAAAATCAAAATTCGTATTTTCCAAAACTTGAATTTTGAAATGGAAAACTGTTTTCTCCAAAACACTTACAAATACAAAAACATGATATTTAAACAACTTTGAAGCATGTAATATATGGATAGAATCCAATATACATATAAAGATTTATATATCAATGTTTTTGACATTAAATCCGAAAATAAGTTTTGTTTAAATACAAAACCCAAATACATGAATAGGTTATCAAAATAAGTTATTCTAAGAATATAAAGCATACATGTATATAGATCAAATCTAATATACATTAAACCATGTAAACTTGTTTTGTATAATATCTATTCATGAAAATCAAGATCGGTTAAACCGAAAACCAAAACCAATAAACATGAAACGTGTGTATTGTGAACTTAAGCATATCACACTATCTAATCTTTAACAATGGATCTAAACTAACTATTCTAAAACAAACCGAGGTCTTCTTATAGAGCGCCATCTCCAAGTCGACTCAATCCAAACGTGATCCACCGAGCTTGACTCTAAACGAGTGCTAGATATGAACTTGACGCTCGGGCTCTTGAATCACCATGTGAATGCTCCAAAATACCTTTATTGAAGCTAATCACCTACTAATATCTTGGTTAAATATTTGAAACTAAATATCACAAGATTAACTACATGAGTTAATCATCATCAAAACTAGAGTGGAAGGCCTCTGGGCCAACAATCTCCCTCTTTTTGATGATGACAAAACTCATGGAGTTATATATGCATGGATTAAAGTTAAGCTTTAAAGAAGCTCCCCCTTAACTCATGCATAGCAATAAACAATAAGATATGCAATGAATATTAAGCATGAGTATGCATAAAACAATGAATATGCTTTTGATACCAAAATTTTAAAATAAATTACTTTTCCACCTTTTTAAAATAAACATATTCTTAAATACCGATTGAAAATATAAACTAATATAAACATGTTCTTTAAATAATTGTTCTTGATACCAATAAAAATTTCAATTGAAAGCTAATCAATAAAAGCTCTTGATACCAATAATAAAACTTTTAATAAAAGCTCTTGATACTAATTGAAAGATAATCAATAAAAGCTCTTGATACCAACAATAAAAATTTTAATAAAAAATCTTGATACCAACAAAAGAAAACAACAAAATATATTCTTGATACTAATATCCATGCTCTTGATACCAATATCAACAAAACATAAAACAAACTCTCTTGATACCAATATGAAACAAAACAAACTTTGATAAAACTTATAAATAAACATGCATATATACTTAAAAACTTCTCCCCCTTTTTGTCAATCATCAACAAAGGGGTTAAAGAAAACAATAAAACAATGTTCTCTCATTTTTTGTCCGAAACAAAAATCATCAAGGAGTGAAATCAAATCAAAACATTATGATATCAATTGAAAAAATATATCAATTTAGTGCATCATGATACCAATTGAAAATAAACTAATAGGTAAACCAAATTTTTTTTTGAAGAATACCAATTGAAAGTAAATAAAGCATTGAAAACTAAACTTGAAGAAACCAATTGGAAGTACCAATTGAAAGTACATAAAACATTTTGAAGAAACCAACCAAAATTTTGATATCAATTGAAAGATGTAAACATATAGATAATCTTGATACAAATTGTAAAAATTAGTACCAATTGAAAATATTTTACACTTTTGGTACCAATTTGAAAACATAAACCAATCTTTAACAAATTGAAAGTGATTTTCATTAGGAGCGTATGATACCAAATAAAAAATCAATATCATTTTTCAATCGTTTTTTTCAACATAAAGTGTGGGAGTAAAATACCAAAGGTAAACAATACCATTTGAAAGGTGAAATATGAATTTTCTCCCCCTTTATGAAATACAAAATAAAATGATGCATAAGGTTGTATAAGATACCAATTGAAAAATAATCAATTGAAATATAATTGTCATTTAAGAAATCAAGCTTAGCATAACCAAAATTTGTGCTCAAAGATATAAAGATATAGTAAGCACAAATAAAATATATATATATATGTATGAAAAATTAAATACCAATCGAAATTGATATTATTTGAAGTGTAAGCATACATATATAAACATATATGAGTATACAAAATAACTGTCAATAGTGATACCAATTGAAAAGATACAATGATATCAATTGAAAACACAATAAGATCAAGTGTATAACTCATACTTTCTACCACCCTTATCATGCACATGTTTAAAAGGATTTTCAATAATAAGTATACAAGGCATGGTCGCCCAACCAACCGCCCTTGAATGGGTAGGGGTTTTCAAAAATAAGTTTGAAAATAATATAACACGTTTGAAAACTCTACCAAATGAAGAATACGAACTAGTTATAAGATAAAATTGTAAACTAGTACGAAATCCTTCAAGTAAGGAATAAAAAATATATACTCCATAAAACATGAACATCACTAAACCAATGTCACTCAAAATCTATATAGCACATATAATACCCATGAAAATAAAATCATGAGAAAACATCAAGTAATATGAGTGTACAAGTTTTGTGAAAGACATAATCATGAAAATAGGCAATCAAGCTCATAATGAAATTCCTTAAAAACACGAAAATCATCAAAACTAGAAATCCTTTAGGGTATATGTATGTCTTGTACAAACTAGAGTATGCATACATATCTAAACATAAATGAGTCCACAAAAGTATATGCATGAAGGCAAGTGGCTCAAGGATGTATATGTATAGCTAATAGTTTAGACAAAATAGACATATACATGAAGTTTAAACATAAACATGAAAAACATGTACAAAAATAGAGAATACAAGTCAAATGCATGAATCATCAAAACTAGATTATACTAGTACATCTAATGGGTACAAATGAGCATTCAAACACAAACATATAATAATCTATTTGTATCTCACTAGTTGTACAAGTATATATCCAAGTTTTAATGAAAACTAACATCTAAACATGTAGTCAAAACATGAAGCATAGAAATCAAAACAAAACTCATATGATCATTATGGCAAATGCCCATGGATTAGAGCTATGATATACATAATAGCTAAACTATGGAGAGAAAACAAAATATGGGTCCATATAAACATGGGTGATCTCAAATACTAATCATGCATATCACAAATCTAATAATCATGACATTTAACATACTAATCATGAAACATCAAAACATGCTAAAAATGAATAATATGAAAGCATGTAAACATAAATGAGGAGTTAGAGATCGTTACCAAAAACTATGAGGGTACATCTCTATGTCTCCAAACCAAGGTGGTCCTCCCACCAAACTCCCCTTGAAAGTGATGCATCCAAAAAGTCCTCTTTAAGCTCGGAACGTATCCACCTCAAGGCACCATCACTCTCACGTCATGTGAAAGCCCACACCTACATCAAATAAAATAGGAGTGGTCTTTGGTACCCACACTCTTTTGGGTCCATGGGAGTTAGCTCCTTTCCTAACCCAAACAAATTTAGTTGCTAAATTTGAATCATGTATACGATCATAATAAAACTTAGCAAGGTGGCCCTTACGTCCACAATGTGTACAAGTGTACATATGAGCATACAAAGTGTTATGAGTGTGGCCGTAAGGAGCATGTGTATGCCGTGATTTGTGTGCATGCATAGATGGAATTTGTTTCTTGCGAAACATGGATTCCAAACGTGTATGGTTCAAGGCACAATGGCTCAAAGTGGAGCCCAAACAATCAACACTCTTCTTAAGCATAGATATATCATTTTCAATTATAGAAGAGGAGCATGCAATAGATGAGCTAGAATGTGAAGCTATACTAGCATGGCAAACATGTGTATCTAAATCATTTTTCAAAGATTTATTTTCATTTAAGCAAACTTCTAAATCTTTTGAAATCAAATCAATTTTGTTTTTCAAAGAAACATTTTCTTCTACAATAAAGTGAACTTTTGAAGATAAAGCCTCATTTTTCTTTAAAACTTCATTGCAATTATTTTTTACTTTTCAAAATTTCATTTTCTTTTAGAGCAAGATCAAGTTGGCATTTAAGTGAGTCACGTTCACTTGAAATCTCATCCCTTTCTTGCAAAGCAATCTCAAGTCTAGAAGATAAATTTTTATTTTCTTCTTTTAAGCCAAAGCTATCCTTTTTCAAAAGTTTATATTTTGAAATCAAATTTTCACAATTTTTAGCTAGTTCATTATTTAATGCTTGTGCATCCATACACTCATTGCAATAAGAACTAGTACTAACATCTAGTTGAGTATCCGAATGTACCTCAAGGGAGTCATTCCCTTGAACCATAAAGCAACGTTCGTCGGACTCGTCTCGACTAGATTTCCTCTTCTTATTGATAAGCGTTGGTAGCTCGGGAGATGTCAAAATGTTCCACACTGCAAAAGCGGAATCATAATGAGAAAACACATGTAAATATTTTTTATCAAGAGATGCTCTAAGTGCCTTTAGGGCTAGTGCATTTGCCTCTATATGTTTGCTATTACTAAGGTAGGATTCCTTGGTAATGGCAAGGTAAACTTTATAACTTAGGGCTTTTAAATGACAACTGATCATAACCTTCCATATATCAAGTCTAGAGATATCAAACATGGGAGGGCTATCCATCAGTGCAAACTATATGTGTGCAAATGCAAATGCAAATGACAGATTAGCAAACCAAGATCACACTCCTAGGTGGTTAAACCTAATATCAGGAGCGTAGGCTCTGATACCAATTGAAAGTACACCTAGAGGGGGGTGAATAGGTGTACGGCTAATCTATGAACAATAATGCGGAAATTAAAACTTAATTGCAACACACTTAGTGTAACCAACGAGTGTAGCCGAATTCCCGGTGAAGGGCTCTGGACTACCTCCTCTTGATTCCTCTGAATAAGAGTTGAGGTGCTATATGAAGCTCTCGTGGTTAAACACAAGTGAGGCACACAAACAAACACAACCAAGCATATAAGTATGGATGAGCAATATGAATGATGCAAGGCACAATATAAAAGAGAGAGAGTTAGAGAAAGTGGATCAAACGCAAACACAATGATATGTTTCGAGGTTCGAGCACCCAGCTCTACGTCCCCGCCTTCACACAGAAGGATTTCCACTAACTCGTCCACACAGGACTTCCACACAGGGAACCTCCACTGAGGATTTGGGGCAATTACAATTTTGAGTACACAACTCCTCTCTCAACAAATTACAACCTCTACACTTAGGGGCTAAGCACAAAGCCAACACAAATCCACCTCACAAATGAGGGATGGACACAAAGCCAAACAACCAATTAACCTCTCACAAGAGGGAGGGCACAAAGCCACCACTCCAACAATCAACCTCTACACAAGAGGGATATCACAAATAAGGAGGGTTTACAACTTGGTGATCACAAAGACCACAAACCAATTCTTTTCCCACAAAACAAACAAAGATCCTAATAGATAGGATAGAATGATAAGTTCAAGTGTGAGAAAACAAAGTATTTTGAACAAAGAAAATCAGTTGGAAAAATCTCCAAATAGATATAGAATTTTTAGACCAAAAAACAATTCCCAAAAGACTATTTTCTTTGAATTATCAAACACTTTAAAAATAAATGAAGATTGATCTTTTAAACCTAAAAACTCTTTTGAAAAACTTGCTCTTAAAACACTTGAAAAGATCTAAAATTTTGCTCTTGAAAAACTTGTTGAGAAACAACTCAAATGGGGGGATATTTATACCACATTTGGAATCTGCCCGTTGGCAGCAGAAAAGGCCCAGATTGGCCTTCCGGTTGACCGGCCGGTCGACCGGCCAACGGTCAAAGAATCGACCGTTGAGCCCTCCGGTGAACCGCCTGCTCGACCGTGCCCAGAACCAGAGAGCAACGGCTCTCTGGCCGGTCGACCGCCCGGTCGACCGGGCCAACCCGAGAGTGGGCTGACTTCAGTCGGTCAACCGCTCGGTCGACCGGCCAAACACACTGGCCTTTGTGCACGTCTTGTACACATCGGTCGACCGGTCTGGTCGACCGTTCCGGTCGACCGCCAGAGCCAGGCAGGCAAATTTTAGGACTTAAAAACTGGTCTTTTTATTATCAAATAAATCCCATAAAATCTCATAAATTTCACAAAAATCAGTTCTTATATTATCTTTAAAATACAAACATGTTTGAGTAAAAATCAAACCATGTTACAAGCATTTTGAACCATTTTTGTGACTTACAAATTTTGCCGAAAACCAAAATCCGTATTTTCCAAAACTTGAAATTTTGAAATGGAAAACCGTTTTCTCCAAAACACTTACAAATACAAAAACATGATATTTAAATAACTTTGAAGCATGTAGTATATGGATAGAATCCAGTATACATATAAAGATTTATATATCAATGTTTTTGACATTAAATCCGAGAATAAGTTTTGTTTAAATACAAAACCCAAATACATGAATAGGTTATCAAAATAAGTTATTCTAAGAATATGAAGCATACATGTATATAGATCAAATCTAATATACATTAAACCATGTAAACTTATTTTGATATAATATCTATTCATGAAAACCAAGACCGGTTAAACCGAAAACCAAAACCAATAAACATGAAATGTGTGTGTTGTGAACTTGAGCATATCACACTATCTAATCTTTAACAATGGATCTAAACTAACTATTCTAAAACAAACTAAGGTCTTCTTGTAGAGCGCCGTCTCCAAGTCGACTCGATCCAAACGTGATCCACCGAGCTTGACTCCAAATGAGTGCTAGATATGAACTTGACGCTTGGGCTCTTGAATCACCATGTGAAAGCTCCAAAACACCTTTGTTGAAGCTAATCACCTACTAATATCTTGGTTAAATATCTGAAAAAAATATCACAAGATTATTAGTAAACTATAACTACATGAGTTAATCATCATCAAAACTAGAGTGGAAGGCCTCTGGGCCAACACATAAGTTGACTATACTGCATGTATAAGTCAACTAACTTGATCATAAGTTGAATATACAAAGTATAAGTCAACTTATCCTGTGCACAACTTCTCGTGCATGTATGTGCATGTCCGAACTTGATCTCTGAAGTTTGAATATCCTCCACTTGAACCTGAATTCTTCTTCAATGAATATGAGGCACCCAAAATGCTAAAAATTTCCAGCTTGACTCGTGTTCATTGAATCTTCTTGTAGAAATTGGCCTCAACTTCATTCACCATGTCTCCTCCTTTTGTGACTCACATGGCTCCTTCCCAAGATCCAATTCTCCACATTACCTTTGAAGAACCTTAATAAAGTTCAGAGATGCTATGAACTTCTCCACAGAGATGGTTTTCGTCATTATATTTGTTGGATTCTTCTTTTGTGCTGATCTTCACCAAGTCGATCGCCTTGTCATCTACGACCCACTGACGTATCTTGCGATATCTCACTTCAATGTGCTTCATCCGCTTATGATTCTGTGATCCTTAACAAGATGTAGCACTTTGACTATCGCAATGAACCCGAACTGAATCATGTCTGATGCTAAAAGTCTTGACTAATCCTCTCAATCACAAAGCTTCCTTTGATGTCTTAACTGTAGTCATGTACTTCACCTCTGTCATTGAAAGAGCCACTGTGTCTTACAACTCTGCCTTCCAACTAACAGTACACTCAGCTTCTGTGAATATATAACCCATCGTAAATCTTCACTAATCAAGATCTCCTATATAATCCGCATTAACATAGCCTTGTAATACTCTAGACTTTTCTATTTTCAATTTCTGAAACACCAAGTCTAGTCTCGCAGTTCCTCGTGGATATCGCAATACTCACTTCACTACTTTCCAATATTGCTTTTCTGGATTTGACATAAACTGATTTAATGTACTAACTGCATAAGCTAAGTCAGGCCCAGTACAGACCATAACATACATGAGTAATCCCACCGCACTAGCATATGGTACTCGAGACAACTCCTCTTCTTCCAGTGATTGTGGACACTTCTTGGAGGATTACTTGAAGTGACATGCCAAAAGAGTGATAATCGGTCTTACTTCTGTTATGTTGAATCTTTCCAAAATTTTGAGAACGTAGTTCTCCTGAGATAGCCAAAGTTTGCCGAGCTTTGTCTCGAGTGATCTCCATACCTAAGATCTTCTTAGTTTCTCCCAAATCTTTCATGTTGAATTCCTTCTTTATCTGAGCTTTGTGCTTTTGAATATGTGTCTTGTTTCTTGCAACAATCAACATATCATCCACATATAATAGTAAATATATTGGATCATTATTCTACTTGAAATAGACAAAACTATCATACTCACATCGGTTGTATCTGGCCTTGATCATAAAAGAGCCGAGTCGTTTATACCACTGCCTGAAAGATAGCTTAAGTCCATAAAGGGACTTCTTGATAAAAAAACACGTTAGCTTCTTGTCTTTTCTTAATATACCCTTCAGGTTGCTTCCGGTATATCCTCTCTTCCAGCTCACTGTGCAAAAATAATATTTTGATATTCATCTGCTCTAACTCTAGATCAAAATGAGCTTTTGCCAACAATATCCAAATAGACGTACACTTATGTATAGGAGAGAAGATCTCATTGCAGTTATATCCTCCTTCATATCCCTTGGCAACCAACCTTGTCTTGTACTGGTCATTGTCCTTCTTGTGAAACACTCATCTATAATTTATTGCCTTAGAGATATTTGGAATATCGACCAATTCTCATGTTTGATTTCTATCCAAAGACTCAATCTTCTATTCTATAGTTGTAATCCACTTGTCATGATCATCTGCCGCGATCACCTCCCTTAACCACTAGGATCACCTGTTTTTGTTGCAAGGTTCTAAATATCGGATATCGGAATCATATCGGATGAGGGTTTTTCATATTGGATATCAGAGATAGCGCGTATATCGGATGTTCATATCGGACACTATATATGATAAAATATTGATAACTAAAATTGGTTTAGTGTCATAGCTATCATCTACCAAATAAAAATGATGTAATATGCATGCAAAGACAGTAAAAAAACAGTGTACTTTTGCACGCAGTCGTGGGTTATGCAATAAATAAGTTATTTTATGAAATTTAAAAAATATAAGATTAGAAGTTATATAATCTACATATCTGGAAATCAAACATCATCGTCGTCAATTCACAGAGGAGAAAAATTAGTGCTCGATAAAAATCGAGCCCTAATGATGCAAACAACACTTATATAGTCGGGTGACGGGTCGGGTTTGGGTCAATGCTGCTGGGTTCAAAAAAAATGAACCCAATTAAAATAAATCCATATCAGTCAATTTTGTGCCAACTCATATCAGGTGGATTTATCGGCCGATATTTCAAATATTGGCCATTTTTTACTGCAAACGATATAGGCGATGATTTTCCCATATCGTATCGGCAGCAAGCAGAAAATGAGAAATCGACAGATATCTCGGCCGACTTGGCCGATATTTAAAACAGAGTTTGTTACTAATGAGAATGAGACATGATCATCTTCTCAGCGATACCTTATTGGTGGCACTGTAACTCTGACTGGCTGCCTCAATATTCTAAATTGCTCTTGGGTAGCCTCATGTTCATCTTCATCTAAATCTGAGGAGTCTTCATCTGACCCATAAAGCCTTTTAGGGCTCTCTGAGAATTCAACTCTCTTTACCTGAGTGTCTGTTGAACTGTCTGATGCTCCACCTTGCGCTTTATCCTCCATCTCTGTCCTTTCTTGCAATACTGATTCTTCATTAAAGACCACATCTCTGCTGGTAAAAGCTCTCCTTGTCTCGAGATCTCAAAATCTGAAACTCTTGACTGTTTTGATGAACTTGATAAAGATACACTTCTTAAACTTGAACTCCAGTTTGTTTTTTTCTGACTATCAACCAAACTGTTCGTCGGATAACCGAAAATCTCTAAAGTTGAATAATCCACAGACTCTCCTCATTATATCTTTTCTAGGATCTGAAGATTAACGGTTGTTAATGGTAACCGATTTACAAGATAACGCATGACTCACCGCTTTCACCCAATATCCTTCTGACATGTCAGCTTGTAATTTGATACTGCAGGCATGCTCTGTAAGTGTCTGATTCATGCGCTCTGCTACTCTATTCTATTTTGGTCGCCCTGAAATACTTAGCTGATATTTGATGCCTTCACCTGCCAAGTATACTTTGAATTCTGCGGAAGTATACTCACCTACATTGTCGGACCTCAAGACTTTCACCTTTCGCCCCTTCTAATTCTCTACCATAATTTTTCACTTTTTGAACTTCTGAAATACTTCTAATTTCTGTTTTAAGAAGTATACGCAAACTATCCTGGAGAAGTCATTTATGAACATGACATAGTACTTAGTACTGCCAATGGATGCTACTGACGAAGGACCCCACACATCCTTGTATATGAGATCTAGTAAGCCCTTTGCATTATGTTATGATGTAGAGAAAGCTAATTTGCATTGTCTATCCATGATGTAAAATTTATAAAGACTGAGTTTGCAATATTTGATACCTAATAGGGCACTTTAATGGTGTAGGGTTTGAAGATCTCACTCGCTCATGTGTCCAAGATGTATGTACCAAAATCTTGTAGTGTCCTTCTCTATTGTTGTTGAAACATCACCAACAATAGTACATCCAATCATCTTGTATAAGTTTGTCGATCGTTCTCCTTTGAGAATAGTCATAAAGCCTTTGGTAACTTTAATACATCCATCTGTACTTGAAAACTTACACCTTTGAGCTTTCAAAGCTTCCAACGAGAAAAGATTCTTCTTTAAATCTGAAATGTGACGCACATTCGTGAGGGTTCGAACATGTCCATCAAACATCCTCATACGAATGTTGCCAATACCAATAGTCTTGCACACGACGTCATTACCCATCAGGATAGAACCTCTATCGTAAGCTTGTTTGTTCTGAACCACTCCCTTTTTGGGCACATGTAGTATATGCACCCCAAATCAAGTAACGAAGTATATGAGTACTTTTTCTTTCCTGACTGAGTTGTTAAGATATCACATGGATTCCATCTGCTTCTTCGACAACACCAGCTTGTTCTGACTTTCTACAGGTACTAGCCCATCAAAATCCTTATCTTCTTTCTTGTTCATCATCTCCTTGTATTTCATATATTTTTTCTTGATGTGCCCTACTGTAGTAGTATCAAGCATTACTGCTAGAAGCATATGGATTCCTTTTGGGTCCCCTACTCTTTGATATTCCCCTCTGGCCCTTGTTAACCGTCATGAGGCCTTCCATGTAGAATGTGTCTTCTTCATCAATTCGTTGTTCTAGAGTATCTGTCTGACATCCTCCAACTCTAACGTCTATTTACCATACTGATGGTGGTCGCTAAGTTATGAGATGGAAGAGAAGAGAGTAACAGAAGAGCTTTATCTTTTTCTTCTAACTTAATCTCCAGAGCCAACAAATTGCTCAAAATTCTATTAAAAGCATTTAGATGTTGTAGAATAGGCATACCTTCCTTCATCCGAAGGTTATATAACTGCTTCTTCTTGAAGAGCTTGTTCGACAAACTCTTCGTCATGTAAAGGCTCTCCAGCCTACACTAAAAATCACCAATTATCTCTCATTCATGTAATTATAGAGGATCTCATCTGATAGGCATAGTATATCATCGTCTTATCGTGAAAGTCGATGTCGTTCCACTCATCATGCTCCATCTTCGATGGCTTCTTCTCAATACCAAGCAGGGCCTTGTGTGTGCCCTTCTTCACGAGCAACGACATTACTCACATCTTACACAACAAGAAGTTGTGGACTTTCTCCACCTCAAAGTTGGTTGTTGTGGTCATCTTGCTAGCCTTCACTCTGATGCCAACTGTTGTGTAAAATGCCGACACGACAAGAAAAAAACGCCGAGTGGGAGACTCGACAATGGTAGCGTAGAAGTGATCTACCACTAGCAAGTAATAAGACTAATCACAATAAACTACAAGAACTCCAAATTTAACATGGTTCGGCAATGTGCCTACGTCCATGGGGAGAAGGGAAGAAATTATATTGAAAACAAAGAAGAAAATATAAGAGTTATAAGAATCTCTATCTCACAACTCTCAATGGTGGAAACTTAATTTTCTCTTGACTTGTACTCAACTTGCCTTCAAAGGCCAACACAAAAGAGTTTATATAGACTCCTAGATCATCCTAGTCCAACACAAACTCCATCAATACAAATAGCACCGCCTCAGAGTAAGAAGGGAACTCGAATCCAACTCAAATCGGAAATAAAAAGGAAACTACTAGAATAGCCATTAGTTGACTACTCTGATGTATAAGTGACTAATTTGCACATTAGTCGACTATACTGATATATCAATAGAATAACCTGAGATCCTCACTCTCTATTGCAATATCAGTCGACTATACTGCCTGTATAAGTCGACTAATCTGATCATAAGAAAAGCTTATTTATGGTGTGGAGGCCAATTTCTACAAGAGACTCATGGCATGTGAGTGAAGATGGAGATTGTTGATATTTTGAAGGCCACATCCATTGGAGAAGACTACGCAATAAGGTGTAGAAAATTTCAGAAGATTTAGCAGTATGCACAGATATTCACAGACTCAGACTGTCGAGAGCGGTAGATGGTTGCTGACAGCGAGCCAGGATGGTTTACAGGCGGTCGACCGCGAGCCAACAGAGACTGAGAATGACTCAGCTTGTCAACAGCTAAATGTAGTTGTAAACAGTTGAGCACTACCTGTCGAAAACAGTAGACAGGAGATCGACGACAACTTTAACATAGACCAAGGTATGTCTCAGTCTGTCGATAGCTGACATGCAGCTGTCGATAGCTACGAAAATTTTCAGAATCTATTATGATTTTGAAGAGGTTTCCGAATCTTATGTTCTAGGGCAGTTGATTGGATGGCTATGATGGTTTTGCTGAAGATTTGGAAGGTCTAATTTTACTCTAGATGTTTAGAAAATCTCTAGGGTTGTGGGTTTTATGTGTTGAGCTCAAGTTAGAAATTGCCATCTTGTATTGAGAGTTTGAGAGATTTAAGAGAGATCCTTGTAAACTCTTATATTGCTTCTCATGTTGATAAGATTTTCTCCCCCGCCCTCTCAAATCTTGTGTTTCTTGATTTGTGTTCTTTCTCTTGTGGTGATTTAGATATATTGCTTACTACGGTAGATCTCTCAGTACTTCTGCAGTTACTCTTATTATTTGATGGTGTCTATCACAACATTCCCACCATTATCTCTCTACAAAATAAATCTACCAGTAAAATGGGAGCAAAGCCTCTAAATGCAAATATGTCAGCCAATAAACTATAAAATCTTCATTCACTCAAAATCTGGGCAATCCTTAAATTCTAGGAATGTTCATAGAAGATTTCTTCAATAACTTAATTGAACTGAAATCATGTGAAAGACTTAAATTAATCTAAGCTAGCTTATTTTATATATTTTCTCTGTAGATTAGAAACCTTACAACCATGACTAGAAACCAGAGATACTTAAGTCTGAACAAAAAATCCCGGTTTACTACTATTAGAAATTCCTTTGCCGCATAATAAGAAAGAAAACTGTATTCTTCACACAACATTCAGCTCAGATTTGATTTTAACACTAAAAGGGAAACTCGATAAGAGATTTTATAATGGTAAAATCATAGTCGGATGAAGATTTGTTTAATGTGCTAGGAATCCAGGATGATACACAAGTAGGAACCCGCTGTCTGAGTCTTGGGTCAAAAAATATTTTAATTCATTAGGATTGGGTTAACCCAATCCTAATGTCCTTTTTTTAGAGTAAATCCTAATGTCTTTTAGCACACTAACACACCTAAAAGTCTGATGGATGCCTGAAACTCCAGAACAGCTCGAGTAAGTCTTTCTAAGTGACCAAAATTTTCTTGGTGATTTTTGAATTATAATTAAACCTTAAATCCTTCAGAAAAATAAAAGGAATCAATTTGTACCCAATTCATCTGTTATTATCACTAACCATTCTTTGACAACAAGAAGGTGACACAAGCGCTGGACACTTTCTTACAATGACCATATATTTATCTACAACCCTCAAAAGTCCACACAAAAGAAAACACTTCAACCAAGTGAAGGGCATTGCTCTCATCTAAAAAGAAAAGTTCAGAAACAAACAATTAGAAATCTCATGCCCGAAAAGAAAACATTGTAGAAATATACTGGCAACACAGGGTTCATCTGTAACAACTTCCTGTGGATTTTTACAATCATAATTAGTTCAGGAGCAATGAGAAACCAAAGTACAATTTAAAATTTAAACCAAATAACTAAAAACAAAAAAACTGGGTAATCTTCAATCATTAGCACCAATAAACAAAGATTAGAATCAAACAAGATGTGAACAACAAAAGGTGTACACAGCTCACAGGGACTTCACTAAACATCCAAGCACAATCAACGAAAAAGAAAAATATGAATAAGCCATAACTACTGTATTTTACAAGAAGAAGGAATTAGGTAATGGCTATACTTTGGTCCGTCCTTTTCTGTTCATTCCTCTAAAAACCATAGAGAAAAAACTCCTGAAAAACAAAGAATGAGATGGTTTTCTCTAGCTTGGGGAAAAGATTCAGAGCCATTGAATGATATCACACAGCCAATAAGCAAAATCCAAAGAATGGCAGTTAGCGGTTAATGACAAAATATGTCAAAGGTATGTTTTCTAGACTTTCTGGAGAAGTTCCCTAATTCCATATCAGTGTTGTCTCTAAATATCTAAGAAATTCCCCATTGGTATTTTGGGTGTCTCACATCCATTGGAGAAGACTACGCGATAAAGTGGATGAGGTTCAAGAAGATTTAGGGGTGTGCACATACATGCACAGGCTCAGGCTATTGACAACAGTAGATGGCTGTCGATAGCGAGCCAGGGCGGTCGACCGCGAGCCAACAGAGACTGAGGATGGTTTAGTCTACCGACAGTTATATGTAGTTGTCGACAGCTGGCCACTGCCTGTCCAAAGCAGTCGACAGGAGATCAGCCGTGACTTCAACAGAGACCAACCGTGTCTCACTCTGTCGACAACTGACACGCAGCTGTCGACAGCTACGAAAAATTTTAGAATCCGAATAGTTTTCAGATTATGATTTTTAAAAATGTTTCCAAATTTGTTCTTTCAGAGGCGGTTGATTGGATGACTAAGATGATTTTACTCAAGATTTAAAAACTCTAGATTTACTCTAGATATTTATAAAATCCCTAGGATTGTTATACATTGAGATCAAGAGAGAAATTTTCACCTTGTATTAAGAATTTGAGAGATCCTAGGGAGAGATCCTAGTAAATTCTTGTATTGCTTCTCAGGTTAATAAGATTTTTTGCCACTCCTCTCTCAAATCTTGTGTTTCTTGATTTGTATTCTTCCTCTTATAATGATCATAGATCTCTCGGTGTTTCCGCGTTACTCTTATTATTTGGTGGTATCTATCACAACAATTAGTATTAGAGCAATGGCTAGTAAGATGATCACAATGAAGTTCAAGGACTAAAAAGCCAAGGTGGAGAATCAGAAATGATGAAACGTGAAGTTCTTGAGGTCAGATAATATGGGTAAGTATACATCTTCAAAATTCAACCAGTACTTAGCTAGTGAAGGTATTGAAAAGCAGTTAACTATTCCAGGACGATCAGAACAAAATGGAGTAGCAGAGCGCATGAATCGGACACTTACAGACTGTGCCCCCAGTATGAGGTTACAAGCTGACATGTCAGAAGATTTTTGGGCAGAGGCAGTGAGTCATGCAAGTTATTTAGTGTAATATCCCTAATTAATAATACTGTATTTTTATTTTCCTACAGCATTTATTCTGCTCTACTAATTATTTTATTAAGATTATCAATTTAAAGTAATTTATTACTTCTTCTTGTAATTATTATTATATTAAATAAGCAAATTATTTTAAGATGAGAAATGGTAATTTGGCCTTATATGTATATTTAGCATTATTAGGTATTATTATTATTACCTATTATTATTATCATTATTCTTATTATTATTACTACCTTTATTATTTCCTATTCTTTGCCATATTTCCTTACCCATGAGCCTATGATCCTTATATCCTTGTTCCTACCTATTATCTTTTTAGTCCAAACCCATTAGTCAAGCCCAATCCAACCCATTAATCTATTGGATTCCTAATCCTACCTACTACCCATACTCATTACCCGTATCCAAACCCGTTTCCATTACCCATTATCTACCTATACCCAAACCCACCAACCTATTAAATAATAGATTCATACCCATTAGCCCATTATCTCAAACCCAATAACCTATTAGCATCCCCTATATAAGCATCTTATTCTAAGATTAACCCTAACCCTAATTAACTACTAATCCCCATCTCCTTCTCCTATATGCTGCCGCCCCTCTCCAACAGGTGGCCCACTCGACAGCCCCGCAAGCCCATTGTCGGGCTTCTCCTCCTTGCGCAATGACAACCCCCGGAACCGCCGGTTTCCTCTACGACCTCCATGCCACCATCCATTGGGATCCGCCATTGCCGGGGCATCTCCACACCCAGCCAGCACCATCCCCCGCATCATGGCCGTACCCCTCTTCTCTCCACCGTGCTCCGCGGTCCCGTCCATGGTCGTTGCAACCTCCGACTTCGAGATTCGGACCATGGCACTACCTCGGTGAATTGGATCCAGGCACTGTTTAACTCTCTGCCGTCGGAGGACTTCAAGGATGGGTGTGTGGTTTTGGGGGGCGATGGCCGATACATCAATCGTGAGGCTGCACAGATCATCATCAAGATTGCGGCGGGGAATGGCATGGAGAAAATTCTTGTTGGCAAAGCTGCACCCATTCTTGGCTGTTTCCAACAGCACACCATCATGCTACTGTAAGTCCACTTTTCTTCCCTTCTCTTTATTACATGTATGGGCAGTGGAGCAGATAGAAATGTTGATCATGATTTTTATGGTTTTAGGAATAGTGAGACTGCTGAAATAAATATTTTGTACAAGAGAAAGAAGGAGACTATGGTTTGATAATTCCTAAAGAAGATGGCAACAAAGTACAGAACCTTGAACCAAGGCAAGCCGTGAGCTCCTCTCTCTCCCTTAATATTTTTGGAAGCAATGACATTTAAATAGTACTATGTTTATTATATTAATGTATATAATTTAGTGAATAGGCATGTGTATTATTTTATGTAGGTAATTCTTGTGTAGTGATTTTGATTGGTGTGTGTTTTATTTCATGTGTGGAAACCTTACTCCGAGCTATTTTCGGGCTCTCCGCGGGATGCCGTTGATCGTCGTCGGCGAGCGCGTATGCACCCCACGCCCTTCGCGGCGAGTTGCTCTATCCAACGACACCTCCGCGGCCCCGTACGCCTCCGTCGGAGCCTCCGTCGGTGCGCCGCAAATCGGCTCGAGGTTAGTTTTACATTTTATTGTATAGGGGACAATCTTGTAATAATTGAGAACTTTAAATAAATGTGTGTTTGCATATGTGTGCGTGAGTGCCTTTGCAAGTTTGGATGCATGCATGTGTATGCATGATGTATATGAATGCATGAATTCATTCTTTAAATATTATATGTATAGTTTAGTAATTAATAAATGAGTCTTAATTAATGGGTATGGATGTATGTGCATACTTGTACATGTACGTGGATGTACACGTATGTGTCGGGTTGCTCGGGAGAGTGTTTAGTATACATTTATAATTATTTATATGTTTGGTTGGTGCTAGAGCATTTCGGATTTGTTTGGTGAGATCCGGACCAGCAGCCCAGGAAGGAGAGCAGCAGCACGGCCGCGAGCGAGCAGCGAGTTCTCCCGATCCACACCAGCCCATCGTCGGAGACCAGCACGGTGGCCTTCCCCAGCAACCTAGCCACCCTCCCGTGCAGTCCGTTGGCGAGGAACCGCACCACAGCGACCGCGGTAGCGACTCGCCCGACGAAGAGCAGATTTCCCAATGTGAGTGTCTCTTTCTCTCTCTTTCTCTCTCTTTATTTATTAAATGATCGCAAATATTATTTTATATGTGATGTAAATTGTTGAGTAGATTTCTTATGTGACATGTTTATGTGTGGAGATCATCGAGCGTGGGGGTGAACGGTCATCTCCTATTATTTTACATGTTGGGTGTATAGAGATATGATATGCATGACTATTGATACATGTTAGAACCCTCATGTTTGTCCTATGTATATCTAGAGTATTGTTGTAGACATATCAGGATGTAGCATGAGGGTATTTGAGATGGATATTGGTGGTAATGACTTGATCTAATAGAACTTAGATGCATGTATATGTTGTGATACCGAATATTGGGATATCATGTTTAATCTTAATAAAAGTGTGAACACTTGAGGATTTGGGAATCAGATTAAATTGTTAGAGTGAGAGAGCTGAGCTTGATTATAGTTATATGTTGGTACTCCAATTATTATATCAGATTTCTTATTGTGTATTGATACTAGATGATTATGGAACTATTGTAATCATTTCTTGATTGTATTGACTTTGGATTGACCTGGGACTTGTGCTATTCATATTGAATGGTGATCAGAGATTAGACAATAATATTATAAGTTGAGTATATGAGGACTATCAGATGATATGTTATTAATGCTAAGTATCAGAAGTAACTATTCTATGTTGCAGCTATTTGAGGACATGTAAGTTATGATTCTACTTTACTTAAAGATTAGAGTTCTTGATGATTAGATGGTACATGGACTATTTCAGAGTTGGACTGTGATTTGGACTGGACTTGAGGTATAGAGGACAGTTGACATATTTTATGTAGAGGACCTCTTGACTTTATATTCTCTCATTGATAATAACTTAGTTGATAATTCATTCAGATATTGAGGTTGACTTGTTACGATGTTCTTTGAGGATGTCTCCTATTCAGATATGATCGGAGTATGCGTTTGACTTGTTGATCTTGAGGAAATGCATAGTTATTGATTACACCTATTGATAGAGATTGAATTGTGACGATGGTAATCTAGTCGATATTAACGATCTATACCTTGGAGTTGATAACAGTTAGTAATTGATCTCAGTTATTGGTGGTTATAGGACTAGAACATATTGGTGTTGAGTGAGAGGATTAATTACAGATTCATTGATATGGTAGTTTACCGTTCGGCTTACACTGATACGGACTGATACTTAACGATTTGCAAGGATAGTATTAGGAATATAGTTGATGGAATAATTAATGATATCTCTTTAGTGTGATGGGTGAGATTATGATCAGCTTTAGTTAAGACTGATTATTGAGCAGTAGCTAGACTGTTACTGTTATTTTATCCATGTTATTGAAGTTACTGGGAAATGATTGTTTGACCGTAATCACGGTACAGTCCTATTGTTCATCGTATACACGGTTACTGTTACTGTTCACTGTTACTGATATTGTTTACCGTGTATACGATCACTGATTGACTGTTACTGTACTGTTATTGTTACTGTCACTATATCGTCCCAGTATTCTAGAGAACATGGACATTGACTGATTTAACTAAATTGAATGAATAATAATGTAAATGGACAACTTACACTGGGATTGGGGAAATTGATGGAGGAGACAGCGTCTGTATTTTGGGTGGACCTAGGATACAGGTTGCGCAGCCGAGATACGGTTCCACTGCAGGGTTCCGGGGGATGACTGACATCCCATCTGTTTACTGTTCCACAGTGTTACTGTGAGTTTACTGTTCCACAGTGATACTGTGAGTACTGTTACTGTTACTGACTACCTGGCGGTAGGGCCTGGTTCAGCGCCAGGCATCTGGGCCGTGGTCCCGGGTATGTACGGGACCCACCTAAAGCATGGACAAAGTCTCTTCCACTGATTTCAATAACTTAGGACTCTGATTGACACGTGTAGTAGGCGTAGTATGGGATGCGCCTATTACAGGTGGCAATTGGTGTTCGCTGACATAATTACTAATAAACTGTTATTGTATTGTGACTGACCACAATCACCTGACTGTACATTTATATCACTGTGATAGACTTATAACTATAACCCTGACCAGACTTGGATGTCAACCTAGTGACATGTGGTAGATTACACGCCTTGACATTGATTGCTTGTCTACTGTTGAGACAGTTATCTTCTACCTTTATTCATGTTGTTACCATGTATTTTACTGTTCAGTTATTTATCTTATTATTTAGTTTCTTTTATCTACAGTTGCTCTTATTACTATTTATGCACATGGTTTCTTCTGCACGAGCTGTTTCTCCTTTACACACACACTCATTATGGTCGCGTTCTGACGACCCTGGGTTTGCACGTCCAGCTATTGGACGATTGTTCTAATGTGCAGGTATTCGATGAGACGGTACGCCTTGCGAGGAGCTTGGGTCCTCTCCCTTTGATTCTGGTACACTTGCATTTTATTCTTGTTATTATTCTTTGTTCCTATATATCACCTTTGACTTCTGTTCAGCTGCCATTTTCTTCCTGTTGTTCATTGCTATCATGTGTAGTCTTATATGTATTATTGCAGTGATCGATGATTATTTTAGTTCTGATTTATAGCTTGTTCAGGTTACAATTTAGGCTTAGCGTGTATACGTGGGGTATTTTCCTCGCGTATATGCGTCGCCATAACGTCTCCGTATCTTTAGGATCGGGGCGTTACATTTAGGAAACAAGTCACCATCTACAGTCGTTAATCTTCAGATCCCAGAAGAGATATGGCAATGAGAGTCAATGTACTATTCAACCTTACAGATATTCAACTACCCGACATACAATTTAGTTGATAGTCAAAAGAGAAAAAAGATGGAGCCCAAGTCAAAGAGGTGTTTCTTCATTGGTTTCACCAAGAGATCCAAGACATACAAACTTTGGGACCCAAAGAAGAAGAGTGCTTTTATTAGCAGAGATGGGGTCTGCGTTAAAGAATCAATGTTATAAGAAAAGTCAAAGACGGAGGACAAGGCACAAGATGGAGCTTCAGACTCTCAGACCAAGGAGTTTGAGTTTTCAGATGACCTCATCAAACCTGTCAGATAAGATGAAGACTTCTCAAGTTCAGATAGAGATAAGCAAGTAGCTACTCAAGAGCAACATGTGCAGCCTAGACTATTGAGGCGGTCAAACAGAGTTTCAGTACCAGTAATCAGATATGGCTGGGATGAAAACCAAGTCTCTTTTGCATAAGTAACGAAAGTTGGAGGTTCTAGTAGTTACAAGGAGACAATCGATTCGAGGCGGATGACAGTGACAAGTCGGCCATAGCCATGGAACATGAGATGGAGTCTTTGGAGAATAATCAAACATAAGATTTGGTGAATCTATCAAAGGATCTAAAGCAATAGGTTGCAGGTGCGTCTTTCAGAAGAACAATGAGCAATATAAGGCAAGACTAGTTGCCAAAAGGTATTCTCAGAAGGAGGGTATTGACTATAATGAGATTTTCCCTCATGTAGTCAAGCATACATCTATTTGATTGTTGTTGGCAGTTGTGGCTCAAGGTGATTTCGAGTTGGAGCAGCTAGATGTGAAAATAATATTTGTGCATGGTAAGCTTGAAGAGAAGATATACATGAAGCAACCTAAAGGTTCTTTCAGGAAGATCAAGAAAATAAGTTTTATTTTCTCAAGAAGTCTCTTTATGGGCTGATGCAGTCTCCCAGGCAGTGATATAAGTGGTTTGACTCATTTATGATCAAGGCCAACTACACCAGATATAAGTATGATACTTGTGTTTATTTCAAGCAGTGCAATAATGATCTCACATATTTGTTGTTGCATGTGAATGACATGTTGATTGCTGCGAGAAATAAAACACATATTCAGAAGTTTAAAGCTCAGCTAAAAGAGGAGTTTGGCATAAAAGATTAGGGAGAAGACAAGAAGATTTTAAGTATGATGATCAGTCAAGATAGGAGTACAGACAAACTCTGGCTATCCCAAGATAATTATGTATTTTGTAAAATGCTGACACAACAAAAGAGAAACACCGAGTGGAAGACTCGACAATGAAAGTGTAGAGAAACACCGAGTAGAAGACTCGACAATGAAAGTGATTTACCACTAATAAGCAATAAGACTAATCCCCACAAAACACAAGAACACCAGATTTTACGTGGTTCGGTAAGTGTGCCTACGGCCAACAGGAGGACGCGAGAAATTATACTGAAAAAGAGAAGAAAATACAAGAGTTACAAGAATATCTCTATCTCATAACTCTTAATGGTGGAATCTTGATTTTCTCTTGACTTGTACTTGACTTGCTTCCAAAGGCCAGCTCAAAGAGGTTTATATAGACTCCTAGAACCATCTTAGTCCAACACAAACTCTATCAATACAAACATGCCTTAGAGAAAGAAGAAAGCTCAAATCCAATTTGAACTGAAAACATAACCCGAAAAGAAAACTGTCAGAACCGCCATTAGTCGACTACTCTGATATATAAATTGACAAATCTACACATTAGTCGATTATACTGATGTATCAATCGACTAACCTGAGTCCTCACTCTCTGTTGCAATATCAGTCGACTATACTGCATGTATGAGTGGACTAACTTGATCATAAGTTAATTAGACAAAGTATAAGTCAATTTATCCTGTGCAAAACTTCTCTTGCATGTATGTGCATATCCGATCTTGATCTCCAAAGTTTGAATATCCTCCACTTGAACCTGAATTCTTCTCCAATGAATATGAGGCACCCAAAAGCTAACAATCTCCACCTTGACTCATGTTTATTAAATTTTCTTGTAGAAATTGCCTCCACTTCATTCACTATGCTTTCTCCCCCTTTTGTGACTCACATGGCTCCCTCCCAAGAGCCCATCTGCACCTTACCTTTGGAGAACCTTGGTGAAGTTCAGAGATTCTTTGAACTTCTCCACAGAGATGATCTTCGTCATCATATTTACTGGGTTCTACTTTGTGCTGATCTTCACTAAGTCTATCGCCTTGTCATCTACGACCCACTGACATATCTTGTGATATCTCACATCAATGTGTTTCATCCGCTTATGATCCTGTGATCCTTAGCAAGATGAATAGAACTCTGACTGTCACAATGAACCCGAACTGAATCATGTCTGATGCTAAAAGTCTTGACTAATCCTCTCAACCACAAAGCTTCCTTTGATGTCTTAACTGCAGCCATGCACTTCACCTATGTCATTGAAAGTGCCATTGTGTCTTGCAACTCTGCCTTCCAACTAACAGTATACTCAGCTACTGTAAATACATAACCCGTCGTTGATCTTCACTGATCAAGATCTCCTACATAATCCACATCAACATAGCCTTGTAATACTCTAGACTCTTTCATTTTCAATCTCTGAAACATCAAGCCTAGTCTCGCAGTTCCTCGTGGATATTGCAATACTCACTTCACTATTTTCCAATATTACTTTTTTGGATTTGATATAAACTGATTTACTGTACTAACTGCATAACCTAAGTCAGACCTAGTACAGACCATAGCATACATGAGTGATCTCACCGCACTAGCATATGATACTCGACACAGCTTCTCCTCTTCTTCCGGTGATTGTAGACACTGCTTGAAGAATTACTTGAAGTGACTTGCCAAAAGAGTGGTGAACGGTATTGCTTCTGTTATGTTGAATCTTTCCAATATTTTGAGAGCGTAGTTCTCCTAGGATAGCCAAAGTTTGCCTGAGCGTCGTCTCGAGTAATCTCCATACCTAAGATCTTCTTAGATTCTTCCAAATCTTTCATGTTGAATTTCCCTCTTTAGCTGACCTTTGAGCTTTAGAATATGTGTCTTGTTTCTTGCAACAATCAGCATATCATTCACATATAACAGTAAATATGTCGGATCATCATTCTACTTGAAATAGACACAATTGTCATACTCACATCGGTTGTATCTGGCCTTGATCATGAAAGAGTCGAGTCGTTTGTATCGCTGCCTGGGAGATTGCTTAAGTCCATAAAGAGACTTCTTGATAAAACACATTTTAGCTTCTTATCTTTCTTGAATATATCCTTCAGGTTGCTTCATGTATATCCTCTCTTCCAGTTCACTGTATAGAAACACTATTTTGACATTCATCTGCTCCAACTCTGGATCAAAATGCGCTGCCATCGCCAACAATATCCGAATAGACTATACTTAAATACAGGAGAGAGGATCTAATTGCAGTCAATATCCTCCTTCATGTCCCTTCGCAACCAACCTTGTTTGTACTACTCATTATCCTTCTTGTGAAACATTCATATGCAATTTATTGCCTTAGAGTTTTTTGGAATATCGACCAATTCTTTGATTTCTATCCAAAGACTTCATCTTCTATTCCATAGTTGTAATTCACTTGTCGGGGTTATCTGTCGCGATCACCTCCCTTAACTATTGGGATCACTTGTTTTTTTGTTACCAGGTTCTAAATATCAGATTTCGGGATCGTATCGAATGGGGGTTTTTCATATTGGATATCTGAGATATACGCGTATATTGGGTATTCATATCAGACATTATATATAATAAAATATTGATACCTAATTGGTATAGTGTCATAGATATCATCTACCAAATAAAAATAATGTAATATGCATGCAAAGACGAAAAAAAAAATTATGTACTTTTGCACGCAGTCGTGGGTCATGCAATAAATAAGTTATTTATGAAATTAAAATATAAAATTAGAAGTTGTATAATCTACTTATCTAAAAATCAAACATCATCGTTGTCAATTCACGGAGGAGAAAAATTAGGGCTCAATTTTTATTGAGCCCTAATGATGCAAACAACACCTGTATAGTCGGGTGACGGGTCAGGTTTGGGTTCAATATTGCTGGGTTCAAAAAAATGGACCCAATTAAAATAAATCCATATCAATCGATTTTGCGCCGACTCATATCTGGCAGATTTATCAGCCGATATTTCAAATATCGGCCATTTTTTTGCTGCAAACTGTTTTCCATTGAAAATTTGCATAAAGGGGAAAAACTTACAAAAAGAATGAGGAGCGAAATTACAAGTATTTCTTTAAAGAAAGAAAAAGATAATTACAAGTAGATATCCTCTGAGATTTCTGGGGAAGTGTGCCTGTGGGAGTCTGATCAGCGCGCGATCACTTTGTCCTGTTGACGATCAAGCGATCGATCTTCGAATACTACTGCTTGGGAATTCCTTCTCATCTAGTTCTAGAGATTCCTTGAGAAAGAGAGGAAGATCTTAAAGTATTAGCACCCTGAATTGATGCTTATAGGATTAGAGAAATGATTCTCTGAATTCTAGGAAGTGAGAGAGTAAATCTCTTGTTGGCTTATACTTTGAAGCCACCAAAGAAGCTTATACTCTTTAAAAAGTCTCTTGAACTTGAATTTCTTCAAGACCCAGCTTAGCCTTAGAAGTGAGAGAGTAGATCTTTAATCCCCTCTAACTCGTGAGCCTAGCCTCCTAGTGGGCTATTTATAGGCTCAATAGGGAGTTATGATTCCCTTGATTGTCTCCCCTTAATGAGGATCATGGATGTAACTACCCATTAATTCTTCTTAATTGGCTCCTCTTAATAAGGGATCATGGGTGTAAATACCATTAACTCTCCTTAATTGGCTTCTCTTAATAAGGGATCATAGGTGTAACTACCCATTAACTCCCCATAAATAGTTTTAATTTCGCTTTAATTCATTATTAGATTAGCTAGTCACCTATTCACCCCCTCTAGGTGATTTCAATTGGTATCAGAGCTTGGTGCTCTTGATTTGAGTCTAATAACCTAGAGTTAAAATTCTCATTTTTAGCTAATCACAATATTTGTTTACACACACACGGATTTCATGTCACCTCCCACTTTTGATAATTTTAACATCCAAACTTGGAAGGTTAAGATGTCAATGTACCTCAAAGCCCTAGGTATTCATGTTTATTTACCACTATTAAAGATTCTTATTATTTAAATGGCAAACATTTAGAAGCTAATGCAAAATCCATCCATACTTTAAAGTCAACCCTAAATGATGAATATTTATTTAGGGTTTCTAACTTTGATTTGGCTTTTGTAGTATGGAACACTATAATCTCCCTTGGCGAACAAGAGCAATACTATGTAAGGAGCAACTCGGATGATGGAAGTGATGCTTCTAACTTGTGCTACATGGTCCAAGGGGATAACCCCCTTGAGGTAAATTCCGAATCCGAGCTTGATGAGGATGTTGACTTGTCATGTGATGATCTTGCTTCATTTTGTCAAAAACTTCTTGAAAAATATGACTTGCTTAAAAAGGATAATATGAAATTGAAAATTAAATTTGATTCTATTTTAAAAGAAAAGGATTCTTTTCAAAATAAACTTGAAAATGTTTCAACAGAAAATGAAGCTTTGAAAAAGGAGAATATTTCTTTGTTTTCTAAATTAAATAATATTTGTGAAGAAAATAATTCTTTGAAAAATAAAATTAATTTGGTGAAAAAATAAAAAGAGATTGTTTTGAATGAAAATAACTCTTTTAAAAGAAAATTTGTTTCAAAAGAAAAAGAAAACATTTCTAAAAGGAAAAAAAGTGTTGATTCTCATACTTATCATGCTCTTCATGCAACCATTGATAAAAATGAGATTAAATTTTTGAAAAATTGAATAGATTGTTTGAGCTCAACTTTGAGCAATTATGTATTTAATCATAATAGATTGGAAAGTTTGTTTTAAAAGAAACAAGCTCCACATATACATGCACATCATCCACGGCACACATATGCACACTTTGCACATCATGATCACACTCCTTCACATATGCATGCTAGAATGTACAAGTGTACACATTGCGGCCGCAAAGGCCATTTAGTAAAGTTTTGTTATGATAAGGTAAATTCTATAAATTTTGCTAATAAAAATGTTTGGGTTCCGAACAATGCTAACCCCCGTGGACCCAAAGAAAATGGGTACCAAAATTCCTATCTCTTGTGTTTGATGTAGGTGTGGGCTCTCACTTGACGTGAGAGGGTTGGTACCTTGGTGGTGGATGCATGGGCTAGATGGACATACAATTGATGCATCGCTATCAAGAAAGTTTGGTGGGAGGACCACCATGTTTTGGAGAATTAGAGTATAGTTCTTATGGTTTGGTAACTATCTCTAAACTCTTTTTAGTTTACATGCTTTTACATTTGATGATTTTTAGCATGTTTTTATGATCATGTTTTATGCTTCATGAGGTGAATGCTTGTTTAGATGTAGCTGTCTTTAAAACTTGTGTCTATATGTGTACAAGTAGTAAGCAACATTTGATTCTTATATGTTTGCACTTTATTGCTCATTTGTACTCATTACATGTACATGTATATCTAGTTTTGATAATTTTCTCATTTACACTTGTTTTGCCTATCTTTATGCATGTTTTGTTTCATGTATATGTTATATTTATATAAAACTAATAAATATACATGTATACCCTTGAGTCTCTTGCCTTCATGCAAATTATATTATAGACTCTTTTATATTTGGATATGTATGTATATTGTTAATTTTGGGTAAAACATACATATACCTTGAAGTTTGTTTTTAATACTTTTTATGATTTTCATATTTTTGGTAAAACAAATTCATGTTCAATTTTGAGCTTTATTGATTATTTCATGAAATGCTATTCACATGATTCTTGTGTACTCACACTTCATTTGTTTACTCATGACATTATTTTCATAAGAATTTTTTAGCTTTATAAATTTCAAGTGTCAACTTTTGTGTATTTAGTATGATTCATGAGATATATACGTTTTGTTTTCATACTTGAAGGATCTTTAACTAGTTTTTAAAATTACTCTAAACTAGTTATTTATTCTTCAATGGGTAGAGTATTCAAATTTTACAAAATATTTTCAAACTCTTATTTTTGAAAACCCCTACCAACCCTTTTAAGGGCGGATGGATGGACGATCATGCCTTGTATGCTCAAATTAAATATCTTTTATCATGTGGTGGATTAATATGAGTAATACACATGATCTTCATGAAATTCTATTTTTGTATACTCATATATGTTTTCTTATATATGTATGCTTAAAATTTCAATTAATATCAATTTCATTTGGTCTTTTCATTGTCATACATATATATGATTTGATTGTGCTTGATTTACAATATCCTTACATGTTTAAAGCACAAATTATGTTTATGCTAAGCTTGACTTAAATCTTGATCTCAATTGGTATTTTAATGAGCTTATGTATAATTTTCAATTGGTATTTCAATTGATATCAAAATATACTTCATATTTTATCTTTTAATTAATATCAAAATTTACAATATACTTCAATTGGTATCAATATGTTTCAATTTCAATTGGGTTTCGATTGATATCTAAATATAAAATATTTTATCTTTTAATTAATATCAAATTTTACAATATACTTCAATTGGTATCAAAATGTTTCAATTTCACCTTTTATTTCAATTGGTTTCAAAATTGGTATCAAAATATTTTACCTTTTATTTGGTATCAAAATTTACCATATATTTCAATTGGTATCTAAATATAAAATATTTTACTTTCATTGGTATCATAATTTACAAATGTTTCAATTTCAATTGGTATCAAAAATCTTGTGATATCTTAATATTTATTTATTTCAATTGATATCTCAAAATTTGTTGACTTAAGAGATTTCAAAATTTGTTTTAAAGTGATTTAAAAATATTTTGATATGTATTGCCTATATGCAAGAGGTGCTTAACATCTCTCTATATATAGATTCATGTTAAGTGTATCTTATATTGAGGAGCTTGACATCTCTTTTTTATGTGGTACAAGTGTGTCGGGGGAGCTTAACATCTCCACTTATACATTGTATATTATGCTTTATGTGAGTTAAGGCTTTGTCATCCCTTCTTCATGTAATGCATGTATGCAGGAAGCTAACTTAACGTCTTCCTCTTCATGAATGTATATCGCATATGTATCTTTATTGTTTATTTGTTTTTCACCCCTTTGTTGATGATTGACAAAAAGGGGGAGAATAATTTTTGAGTTTATATATGCATATTTAAGAAATTGAGTTTATGCATATATTGAGTTTATTTATGTTTATACAAAAAGAGGGAGAAGGATTCTGAAAGTTTATCCAAAAAGGGGGAGAAAGTTTTTGCGGAGAAGAATATTTGGTTTATGCATGTTTCTCTAACCTTGTTTATGCATATATATTTGTTTAGTTTTATGCATTTCATTGAATATCTATTTGTTTATTGTTATGCATGAGTTAAGGGGGAGCTTCTATGAAGCTTAACTTTAATCCATGCATATATAACTCCATGAGTTTTTTCATCATCAAAACTAGAGTGATGGGTCTTTGGGCCAACATTCTTCTCAATACCAAGCAAGGCCTTATGAGTACCCTCCTTCATGAGCAACGACATTACTCGCATCTTTCACAACAAGAAGTTGGACTTTCTTCATCTCGAAGTTGATTGTTGTGGTCATCTTACGAGCCATCACTCTGATACCAACTGTTGTGTAAAATGCTGACACAATAAGAGATAAATGCCAAGTGGGAGACTCGACAACAAAAGTGTAGAAGTGATCTACTACTAACAAGTAATAAGACTAATCATAATAAACTACAAGAACTTCAGATTTAACGTGATTCGGCAATGTGCTTACCTCCATAGGGAGGAGGGGAGAAATTATATTGAAAACAAAGAAGAAAATAAAAGAGTTAAATGAATATCTCTATCTCACTCTCGATGGTGGAAACTTAGTTTTCTCTTGACTTGTACTCAACTTGCCTTCAAAGGCTAACGCAAAAGAGTTTATATAGACTCCTAGGACTATCCTAGTCGAACACAAACTCCATCAATACAAATAGCACCGCCTCAGAGAAAGAAGTGAACTCGAATCTAACTCAAACTGAAATCAGAAAGAAAATTACTAGAACCGTCATTAGTTGACTATTCTGATGTATAAGTGACTAATTTGCACATTAGTCAACATATTGTTGTATCAATCGACTAACTCGGGATCCTCACTCTCTATTGTAATACCAGTCAACTGTACTACATGAATAAGTTGACTAACCTGATCATAAGTCGACTATACAAAGTATAAGTCGACTTATCTTGTGCACAACTCCTCGTGCATACGTGCATGTCCGATCTTGATCACTAAGGTTTATATCTCTCCACCTGAACTTGAATTCTTCTCCAACGAATATGACGCACCCAAAATACTAATATTATGTTCTCAAGATATTGGAAAGATTCAACATGTCTGAAGCAAGACTAATCACTACTCCTTTGGTAAGTCACTTTAGGTTATCCTCCAGTCAGTGTCCAAACTCATAAGAGGAGGATGAGATGTCTTGAGTACCACATGTAAGTGCGGTAAGATCACAGATGTATGTTATGGTATGCATTAGATCTGACTTAGCTTATACAGTTAGTACAGTAAGTCGATTCATGTTGAATCCAGGCAAGCAACATTGGAAGCAGTGAAGTGGGTGCTACAATATATACGAGGGATTACGAGATTAGGATTGGCATTTTAGAGGTTGGAAATAGGAAAATCTAAGGTGTTACAAGGATATGTTGATACTAATTATACAGGAGATCTTAATCAGCAAAAATTTACGAGTTACGTATTCATAGTAGCTGAGTGCGTTGTTAGTTTGAAGACAGAGTTGCAAGATACCGTGGCGCTTTTAACAACAAAGGTGAAATATATGGCTGCAGTTGAGACATCTAAGAAAGTCTTATGGTTGAGAGGATTGATCAGTACATTTGGCATCATATAAGATTCAGTTTAGGTCTACTGTGATAGTAAAAATGCAATTCACCTCACTAAAGATCATAAGTATTAAAAGAGGACAAAGCACATTGATGTGAGGTATCATAGAATACGTCATTAGGTGGTAGTAGAAAAATTATTGACTTGGTGAAGATCAGTACAAAGAAAAATCCAGCAGACATAATGCAACAATTATATCGGTGAAAAAGTTCAGAGCATCTTTGAATTTCATCAATATACTCCAAAGATAAAGTAGAGAATGGGCTCTTGAGAGGGAGCCGTGTGAAGTCACAAAAGGGGGAGAAAAGCTTATTTATGATGTGAAGGCCAATTTCTACAATAGACTCATGGCATGTGAGTGAAGATGGAGACTGTTGATATTTTGAAGGTCACATCCATTAGAGAAGACTACACAACAAGGTGTAAAAGATTTCAGAAGATTCAGTAATGTGCACAGATATTCACAGACTCAGATTGTCGAGAGCAGTAGATAGTTGATGACAGCGAGCCAGGATGGTCTACAAGCGATCGACGCGAGCTAACAGAGACTGAGAATGACTCAGCCTGTCAACAGCTACATGTAGTTGTAGACAGCTGAGCACTGCCTGTCGAAAGCAGTAGACAGGAGATCAATCACGACTTCAACATAGACCAAGGCGTGTCTCAGTCTGTCGATAGCTGACATGCAGCTATCGATAGCTACGAAAAAATTCAGAATCTATTATGTTTTTGAAGTGGTTTCCAAATCTTATGTTCTAGAGGCAGTTGATAGGATGGCTAGGACGGTTTTGCTTTAGATTTGGAAGGTCTAAATTTATTCTAGATGTGTAGAAAATTCCTAGGGTTGTGGGTTTTATGTGTTGGGCTCAAGAAATAAATTTCCATGTTGTATAGAGAGTTTGAGAGATCTTAGGGAGAGATCCTTATAAACTTGTATTTCTTCTCATGTTAATAAGATTTTCTACCCCTTCCCCTCAAATCTTGTGTTTCTTGATTTGTGTTCTTCCTCTTGTAGTGATCTAAATATATTGCTTACTACGATTGACCTCTCAGTGCTTCTGCAGTTACTCTTATTATTTGATAATGTTTATCACAATATTCCCACCATTATCTCTCCACAAAATAAATCTACCGGAAGAATGGGAGCAAAGCTTCTAAATGCAAATATGTCAGCCAATAAACTATAAATCTTCATTCACTCAAAGCCTGGGGCAATCCTTAAATTCTAGGAATGTTCATAGAAGATTTCCTCAGTAACTTAATTGAACTGAAATCATGCGAAAGACTTAAATTAATGTAAGCCAGCTTATTTTATTTATTTTCTCCATAGATTAGAAACCTTACAATGACTAGAAATCAGAGACAATTAAATCTGAACAAAAATCCTGGTTTACTACTATTAGATATTCCTTTGCCGCAGAATAAGCAAGAAAACTGTATTCTTCACACAACATTTTTCATGAAATCAAATCCGACCCAAGATTCTTCACAATTTATTTTACCATCTCCACACAAAATAGATCCACATGATAATTATTGAGAAAATGCTGACATTATCCCTTGTTTACAATGAAAAGACGACAATAAACCCTTATTTATTCCCAGTTACATATGGCGAGGTTTAAGTAGGTTTTATGAGATGAGGAGATCTGGTGAAATTTTGGGACCTCTAATACACAGTCTTTTTACTGACAGACAAGAATCTGTCTACAGTTGATTCTGCCACGACAATAATTGGTGTGGATACTGAAAAAGAGTAATTTTGAACCACTGCACAAATAGATTGGGGTGGTCTCAAATGTCAATGCCTGGAGTGTGAGGTGGTTTATGCATGCTTGATCATCCATCACAAATACATTGGTTTGTCGAATACCTGAACTGTGAGAATTTGTGTGGAGCAGCTAACAGTTGTTCGATTAAAGTTGTCAGTAATCGCTAATGAATTCATCTCCAAGACGCCATGTCTCAGTGTTTGTGCTCCGAGCTCGTTTGTTTGCAGCTTGCAGAGGAGATATTTTTTTCATGCATTTCTGGTCAGAAACCTTTGAAGGCCAAACATGAAGAGCATTTTGTTGTGCGCCGACAACAACCACACAGAGGAACCTTAGATCTCCAACGCATAGAGAACATTACTACCACAAACAACACAAACAAACAATCCCAGAGAAAAGCACAAAACACAGATTTAACGAGGTTCGGCCTTATCGCATACGTCCTCGGGGCAAGAAAGGGGGAGGGTTTTATTGATTTCAGCAAATCAATACACTTACAGCAATGGGGATCGGGAGAGTTCTGCCTCTACTCTACTCTCCTCCACAATTGCACACAAACCCTGTCTCTAAGATACAAAACCCTAGAAATCCAAACAGCCCTTAAATAGGATTCAAAATAACCCTTTCCGAAACAGGCAGACCCGATTGTCGGTCGACGCCGGTCGACCGACCCTATGCACCGGTCGACCGGGCCGGTCGACCGGGCCCAACCGAGAGTTGGGGAACTTCAGTCAGTCGACCGCCCGGTCGACCGATCTCCTCCTGCGGTCGACCGGCCCGGTCGACCGCTACCTGTGCATGTCTGCATGCACGTCGGTCGATCGGACCGGTCGACCGAGCCACTGCTTCTACCGACGGTCGACCGGGTCGGTCGACCGTGCTACTGCTGCTGCTGATTTATGGATCTTCTTCTTCGTCGACTCTTCGACGACTTCCTCCCCCTACAATTCTCCACCTCGGTGAAGATTTTTTCAAAATCTGAGCCGATCTCCAACATACCCCAGTCTATCACCTGGCGAAATCGACACACGATCTCGGCGAAATCGACACACGATCTCGGCTTGCGCGCACCGGACGAAATCGACACACGATCTCGGCGAAATCGACACACGATCTCGGCTTGGAATCTTTAGCTCAGCTATCCACTGGAAAACATCGCACATGCCTTTCCTACACTTCACCTTCGGAGAACTTTCATACATGCTGATCACCATATCGTGGCTCCTACTCTGCAACTTCACGATCTCACGAAGATTCCTCATGAGCCAACACTGACTCTCCAACTGACTAGCTCTATCTAGTCTACCTGTCTTCCACTGACGGTCCAACCAAGTCTGCGTATAGCACACCAAACATCATCATCGGCTTCAACTGGATGCACACCACTCCTTATGTAAGCTCAACATCTTCTCACCGGAAGATCAACCTGTTCATCGAGATCACAACACCTCACCTCTACGTGAAGTCCAACTGGCCACAACACTTCACCTCTACGTGAAGCCTCTCCACCTCTACGTGAAGTTCCATCGGCCATAACTCTTCACCTCTACGTGAAGTTTCAAACAGCTTCTCGAGAACCCAAACAGCTTCATACGGGTTGCATCACCAAATAGCTGCGCCTTTATGGCTGCCTACGTACCTTGCCCAAAGGATCAAGCCAACCGTAGTTCATTGAAATGAGCTTCATCAAGCTCAAACACTGGTACCTATATTTGCAGCAGTGAACCTGTCTGACTGAGTCATATGAACCTCCTTATGACCATCATGGAGAACAACGGCCTTCATCTTGAGCTTGCCGCGATCACAAGCTTGAAATTCATGATTCCTTCTCCACAAGCGTGGTTTCACCTTGGTTCCAATGGCTGCAAGCACCTCGACATCCTCAGCAATGTCTTCAATTTGTTCAGCATCAGCTCTAGCTGCATGATCTCCACCCGGTGTCACATCCGGTGAAGTCTTCTCTAATGCCGAAACAACTGGAGATGGTGGAGTAGCATCAACCTCCACCCGCTGAGATACTTCCTTGGTCTCCGTCCTCTCCACCTGCTGAGAGACGGTGGACTTCAACACTGAAGTCTCTCCATATGTGACATTCCTGCTCATTAGATCTCTTGTCTTCAGGGTCCCACAACCTGTAGTTGTTCCTCTTGACACCCAAATACACAAACCTCTTGCTCATGGATTCACCTTGCCATTCTGGCACTGAAGTAGGTCGGACTTCCAAATTCCCGCAGCAAACAATGATCTTGAACAGCTTTCCCAGACCAAATTTTCAATGGAGTTTTACCTCCTATCGCAGTCAATCTATTCATGAGAGGCTAGCATACTCAGCGCCTCAGCCCAAAACGACTTTTCTAATTCTGCATTAGACAACAACCACCGAACCTTCTCCAGCAAGGAACGGTTTACTTCCTTAGCCAACTCATCTGTACTGTTGTGAAGTGATTGAGATTTAACCTGCACACAAAATATAATATATCAGATTTAAGAATTAGAGATGTGCAAGGTGCTCAATTCTATCCGCTGTAGCAATGGCTATGCGGGTCGTGATCCTCAGGGAGGGACTAGCGATGGAAGCTTGTTTAGTAAGTTATCTCTTTTTTTTATTTATTTTGTTATTTACAATGGTATTTACAATGAGACGTGTGGTATTTACAATGAGAAGTGTGAAAGAATTGGAAAGATGTGGAGTTGGTTATCTAAACTAAAGAAAGAAAGAAAATTATAAACTAAAAAACACATACCTACTTCTTCTGCCCTGTTTACCTTTGATCCGTTGCAACGACTTACCCTGTTTTTAAAGGCATTCAAGCATGGCGTATAGGATCTGTTCATCACCATAGGCCATCAAGGGCACTTCTTCGGCTAAGCAGTCTCGAAGCGATCAGATCTCATGGTTTGCAAGACATCAGAGAGAAACAAAATAGAATATAAAAACAGAATAGAAGAACAAAAAATAAACAAGAATAGAAGAACAAAAATAAAACAAGAATAAAATAACAAAAACAAATCTTGAGTTGATTCTATTAACAATGGAAGAAAAGTTTGACTTACAACGATGTCACCTCAGTACAAGCATGAACTCCTTCCTCCATGAAAGCATCCTCTACTCCCAGTTACATAAAAAAATAAAAATTACAAAAAAAAGAAAACTAAAAGCCTAAACTACAAACTAGCCTAAAAACCCTAGATTTAGCTCTGTAGTTCGTTGGACGCCCTTCTCTGTTGCTCTGCAGGGGTATTTATAGGTGCAGAAGGAAGTAGAGTCCCAGTACGATTCCTCCAAGAAAATAGTTGCCCAGTCTCATTCAGATTGCCGCGAAAACGCGGCTTTGGCCGCGTTTCCGCGGCCAAGTATTGTCGGCTGGCCACGCGCTTTCGCGGTGGCCTCCTCTGGTCCGTCCATCTGGGTTTATCCGTCTGGAAGCTGTATCCTGACTCTTTATTTTGAGATTTCGGGATAACTTGGGAAGCAAGTTACCCTAAATCCAAATCTTCCAATATCTTTTAACAACGAATTTGTTATCTTGCACTCTCCTTCTTTGGCTTTTATCCTCATCCTGCAAGCATTTAGGGTTGAATAGAAGTCTACCTCCCTCTTCTTTTAGTATTTGCAACTATTACCCTAGTAATTGCAACTTTGACATTTGATAATTGCAACTTTTGCATTGGGCTTGAACATGGGCTTTTGGGCTTCTTTAAGGCTTTATTCCTTTATTTTTATTACTCAAGGCCTGCACACAATAAATAATAAAATATTAGTAATAGTGCATGATTATATGAATAAATATGAAAATGTGATAGTAAATGTGATGACAATTATGCATTTTTTACTACCTATCACACCCCCACACTTATCTTTTTGCTCGTCCTCGAGTAAAAATCAAAAAGAAAAAGAAAAACTAAACTAGCTAACTCACTTTCGTAGGAATCACGGTTGCACTTAGCATGTGCAACAAGCCGTTAAACCCCTAGGTTAACCTAAAGGATGAGTGTTGTCTCGTGAGGGTTTTCAGCGGATTACACCCACAAAATCTATAAAAAGGAAAATATTTGAAATACGTTTGAAGAGACTAAGTAATCTATAAGTTTTTAGGATCCTCATTTTTATTCATTCTTAAACTTAGTCTTTATATAGTAAATCGTTTTCCTATTTTAGGTAAGGGTCAAAATTGAATGTTTGTATAGTTTTTTTCGTTACCCTAAGTCATATGCATCCTTGTGAATTTTACTAGGAATTCCTTAACTTGGACTCTCATGCCTCTTTATTATTATTATGATATTTTTTTTTCTTTTTTCTTTTTTTTAATATGTATAACTCATCTAATTTTTTTTCGTGTAAGTATCAAGGCTTCTTGAGGCCCTCATACTTAACTAATTGACTATTAGATGTGTTAATATCTATATAATATTTCTTAATTTTCTTAGGCTTTCTAATCCACCCATGTGGCGAACTTAATGTCGGTGGCTCCCAAACTGGTTGGTTTTAGGGCACCGGGTGAGAAAACACCCCACGGACTCAAATTCGAGTGAACTAGGCCACAAAACTAAGGACGCTTATTTATAAACTCACCTTTAGGCGTGAATACTTATTCTTCTTGAGGCACATGTATCCAGCTTAATTAGTGATTTTTATTTTTTATTTTTTATATTTTTTATTATATGAGGCACAAGGGTCTTTGTCTTAGAATCCTAGATATGCATTAGGTATGCACATTTTATTAAGGTAAAAATCAAGACTAATTACTTATTCAATTTCTCCTCCTATACCTAAAAATTCAACAATTTATTTATTTTGATCAAGTTTTTAGAAATCTTAATCATGATTTTCCTAATTCTTAAGACTAACTTAGATTTCTTTCAAAAGATAAGTCAAAATATTGTTTTTTTTATTTTTTTTAGCAAATTTTTTTTTTATTAGCAAAATTTTTTGTTAGTTCTACCTATGTTAGTATGTTAGTAAAGCCTCCCCCCACACTTATCTCATGCATTATCCTCAATGTATGAATGTATGCATATATGCATGAAAAAGAAGAAAGGGAAGGCAGATGTTACCTCAAGGTGGTAGTTCCGGTGGTGGTCTAATTGGGCCAAGCGTTGCTACCCAATCAAGATAATGTGGTATTCGGAGGAACCCACCAGAAATTTCTCTTGTATAACCCACTAAAATGTATGTATTATCATTTTTTAACAATTCCACCCCCATCAAATTTTCAAATTTCATAATTATTTTCAGAGTCAATTGTGTCAACCGCCTTGTCCAAAATGGAGTGTGAAAAGATGGAATGATTGACTTGGATGTCAGAAGTGCAGGAATGAATACCGACTCAGGAAAGAAACTTAAATCAAGTAATGGTTCAGGAGTCGGGCTGGTTCAAGAAGTGGGTCCAAATCAAGAAGTTGAAACTCAAGTCCACAATTATTTTCTCACAATGGAATGTGACTCAATATGGTGATTCAAGTTAAGGAATGATAGGTGTGGGAATCAAAACTGACTCTAAAAGATTACCTAAGTTGGGTAACAAAACAGGAGTCAATAATGATTCGAGAATTTAAACTTGATCACAGATTTGAGAATCTAGGTCACATATCTCATTGAGTTCAATATCATAAAAATGAGAACTTGTCAATTTATCCATGGGACTTTCAAAATTATAAAATTGGTCAAGTTTAATATGATCATCAAAAATGGGTGATTCAATTCATGATGAATTGGCACATGATCCAATATTGACTCGGGAAAAGTAAAATCAGGTGAAGACACCGAAATCATTATTGAATCAGGAAGTAGAATTGAATCACCAAGGGGGAGATCATGATCATATTCATGCTCAAGTTTTATTTCAAGAAAGGAATAACTTGCCAAACTATCAAAAATTGGAGTTTCGGCAAGTTCAAATGATGGTACTGAATTAGAATCTTGTTGTCCAAAATAACGTGGCTCGTCGGCTCTAACAGAATGGTTAGCGATATCAGAAATGGCCGAACGGTGAGAACGTAAAGATTGAACCATCATATTCTTTTCATGATCACGAGCTAATCTAGCTTGAGTCATGGCTTCAAGCATCTTTTCATAGTCGATTGGTGCATCATTTTGTGATTGGACTTGAAAAGAGGAAGTGTTGTTGGGACAATCATGATGAAGTTGTGAGTCGGTCAGATTCTGTGACTGTTGCTTGGACTCACGCATCATCATGTCTAAGATTGATGGTGGTTGTTGCTTGGACTCATGCATACTCATCATTTTCAAGATAGATGGTTTTCTATTCTGAATGGGTGGATCTGAGTATGAATCTTGGAAATATTGTGGACAAGGTGGATACGGAGGACAAGTTGGTTGAAGATTGGACTCGGGGGAAGCGAAACCTCATGGACTCTGTGAAGAGTTGAAATTGTTATGGAAATTATGGTCATAAGATGGGGGGCATGGGTTATATGCATTCGGATAAGACCATTCCGGCACACTAGGTTGGTCAAAGTTATGATATGCCGGGTTGGTAATATCCGAAAAAGATGTTGGTGTGTAATATGGATTAAAATGGAAAATTTGTTATATGTCATATCACACAAACACAAACAAAGAAAAAGAAATCAAACAAATAAGCAAACAAAAAATTTTTAACCTAAGTTAGGGTAGACCTATGACCTAGACGACTCTAACTGGTTAGACTGTCCAGGGAGGTAGGGTGTAGACTTTGACCACAAGTAATCAGCCAGGTCAGGGCAAGATTGGTGGGAGGTTTTCCGTCAAAGACGTTCCTTAATTAAATAAACACAATCTTTGGGCTTTCGGCCCTCAATCCCCTTCCTAGACACTGATTTGGTAAGAGTCAAATTCCAACACTGATCCCCCTTAGGATAATCTTCTAATTGAGTCCGAGATGTCCCTAGGGCCAACGTCTACTCATTTTTTTATTTAGGGTTAGGGTTGTGAGTGAGGAGATTGTTTGTGGGCCAAGGAAGGGTGATGAAATCCCCACCTTATGTTATTTATGGGTTATGCCCTTAAAAAAATTTTTTGTGTACGTGTAAAGTAAAGCAGTAGATAAGTAATCACTCAAAAAACAGTAAATCAACCAAGAGTGTTTCCTAATCTATATGCAATGCAAACGTACCTTGTCTCCAGCACTCTTCAACAGAAATTAAAAAAATTAAAATAGACACGTGCCTATATGCAAGAGTCTAATTTTTTTTTAATTTTTCAACAAATAGGTTACTGTTAATTAATTAGCAGTGTGCAGGGTGATCACAGAGAAAAGTTAACAGAGCAGTAAACAAATATTGCAATTTGCAGCAACCTGCAGAAGACACAATGAGTAGTGAACTACTCAGGCCGCGCAAACGCGGCTATTGCCGCGCAAATACGGCTCTGTAGTAGGCTCTGCTGCTCTGCCTTCGAGGGCAGAGGCACAGAGTTGCTATGGGTCCTTTGCTGCTGTATATTTCCTGTTCTCTGAACCTGCAAACAGAAAGAATAAAAGAATTAATAATAATTAGTTTTTTTTTTAGAGAATAACTTACCGTCTCTCCCCTGCAACGGCGCCCAAAATTTTGATTGAGATTTAACCTGCACACAAAATATAATATATCAGATTTAAGAATTAGAGATGTACAAGGTGCTCAATTCTATCTGTTGTAGCAATGGCTATGGGGTCGTGATCCTCAGGAGGGACTAGCGATGGAAGCTTGTTTAGTAAGTTATCTCTTTTTTTATTTATTTGTTATTTACAATGGTATTTACAATGAGAAGAAGTGTGGTATTTACAATGAGAAGTGTGAAAGAAATTGGAAAGATGTGGAGTTGGTTATCTAAACTAAAGAAAGAAAAGAAAATTATAAACTAAAAAAACACATACCTACTCTTCTTCCCTGTTACCTTTGATCCGTTGCAACGACTTACCTTGTTTTTAAAGGCATTCAAGCATGGCGTATAGGATCTGTTCATCACCATAGGCCATCAAGGGCACTTCTTCAGCTAAGCAGTCTCGAAGCAATCAGATCTCATGGTTGCAAGAATCAGAGAGAAACAAAAATAGAATAAAACAAGAATAGAAGAACAAAATAAAATAAGAATAGAAAAACAAAAATAAAACAAGAATAAAATAACAAAACAAACCTTGAGTTGATTCTATTAACAATGGAAGAAAAGTTTGACTTACACCGATGTCACCTCAGTACAAGCATGAAACTCCTTCCTCCATGAAAGCATCCTCTACTCTCAGTTACATAAAAAAATAAAATTACAAAAAAGAAAAATAAAAACCTAAAACTATAAACTAGCCTAAAAATCCTAGATTTAGCTCTGTAGTTCGCTGGATGCCCTTCTCTGTTGCTCTGCAGGGGTATTATAGGTGCAGAAGGAAGTAGAGTTCCAGTACGATTCCTCCAAGAAAACAGTTGCCCAGTCTCATCCAGATTGCGCGGAAACGCGGCTTTGGCCGCGTTTTCGCGGCCAAGTATTGTCGGCGGCCACGCGCTTTCGCGCGTGGCCTCCTCTGGTCCGTCCATCTGGGTTTTATCGTCTGGAAGCTGTATCTTGACTCTTTATTTTGAGATTTCGGGATAACTTGGGAAGCAAGTTGCCCTAAATCCAAATCTTCCAATATCTTTAACAACGAATTTGTTATCTTTGCACTCTCCTTCTTTGGCTTTATCCTCATCCTGCAAGCATTTAGGGTTGAATAGAAGTCTATCCTTCCCTCTTCTTTTAGTATTTGAAACTATTGCCCTTAGTAATTGCAACTTTGACATTTGATAATTGC